>JAAAKG020148113.1:0-10323 GCA_010014905.2 Druon quercuslanigerum
AAAAAACAGTAACATTAAATTTCAAAGATTTTAGACGATTTTTAAAATTTCTCAGAAGATTCCAATTATAACAGTGATTTCAAATGAATAAAAAATATTTCAGAGTTTTCGCAAATATTTCAAAGAGTTTTCACAAATATTTCAAAGAATTCATAAGGGTTTCAAAAGGTTTCAACAAATTCGAGTAGATTTCCAAAGATTTTAATAATTTCAAACAAAAAAAAAGAGATCACAAAGATTATTTTACTTAATTTCAGATTTTAAAAAATCGACTAAATCGAAGCAGGCATTTTAACTTAAATTAAGTCCATATTCAGACTGAAAATTAATTCAAGCAAACAAAAAAGAGATCACAAAGATTATTTTACTTTATTTCAGATTTTAAAAAATCGACTAAATCGAAGCAGGCGTTTTAACTTAAATTAAGCCCATAATCAGACTGAAAATTAATATAATAAAAATAATATTGTAACTAAGTTAGATGTGCTTCTTGAATCTTGTTGAGGAAATCGATTGGCCGTAGCTGAAAGCGACAGAAAGGGGGCTTAGTAGGGTTTAGGTGCGGGCAGAGGAGAGAGGAGGGGGGGGGGGGTCGAGGGGGGATGATGAGGGGAGGGAGAGAAAAGGGGTGCGACCCACCCCTTCCATTTACATTCGCACTGAAGTAAGGGCCAGTATGGATTTCCCATAAGATCAGGTATACCGGTGCCTGGAACCGACAATAAGGGTGCGCCCCCGTGTGTTGTGCCACCGGGCACACTATAACTGAATACTCCATCCAATTTCGTAGTGGCATTGGGAATTCTAACCATAAATCTCTTTTCTACTTTTTCTGTATAGGCGTTATCCATAAATGACGTCACGCACTTAGGGGGCGCAATAGGTGACGTCATTTATGGGGGCGGCAATATAATATTCAAGAGAAACGGAAATTTTTGTTATTCAGTTTTGGCCTTAACTGAAATTCAGGCTTTGAGTGACTGTAATCTTTTTACATTTGACCCAAAGGTTTGGAAATTCAGTTTGCTAATTGCCCTAATTTAAGTATCTATAAGAGCTTATTTTCAGTTCAAATATGGGCTTAATTTTAGTGGAAAACTAATGAATTTCAGTTGAAATATGAACTTGATTGAAGTCACAATAATTATTAAGTTTCAGTCGAAATTCTTGTCGACATTTTATTCTAATTTGATTTAAAGTCCGATTTAAATACAGTCAATGTTTAGGTAAAAATTAAAAAAGAACAAACTTCTATGTAAGTTTCAGCCCCGACAGTTCTTAAAATTTCAGTCCAAAGCATTTTAAAGTAAGTCTATTTTCATAGCTTAATTTAAGTCAAAATAGCGACTTAATTTAAGTCAATATATTGGTTTGGTTTAACTACAAGCCCGACTTAATTTCAGGCAAAATACCGAAATTGGTTTAACTGAACTTCTGTCGAAATCTGAGCCTAATCAGAATAGAAAATCTGATTTAAATTCAGTCGAGTTTTGGCTGAAATTGTGAAACTTGAATTTACTTTCATTACTACAAAAACTTCCATTTTCTGCCCTGTGATAAGTTAAAAGTAAGTCTAGTTTTGGAGCTTAATTAAATTCAAACTATGGGCTTGAATCAAGTAAAAATACTAACTTCAATTTGCTCAATTTCTTTTCTTGCCATTGATAGAAAATTAAACAAACAAAAAAAGATCAAAAGTTTTTTTTGATCGCAATAAAAATTTATACTATACTTCCGATGCTTATTATAAGTCTTTCAAAAAAATTAATATTCAGTCCAAAAGGGTTAGAGGTAAATCTGCTTTCGGAGCTTAGTTCAATTCGAATTATGGGCCCTAAACTTATTTTATCTCCAATCCAAAACCTAAAGTAAGCTTACTTTTGAGACTTAATTCAAGTCAGAATAACGACAAAGTTTAATTTGAAATCTGTGCTTAATTGAAGTTCATATATTGACTAATTTTCAATCCAAATATGGACTAAATTAAATTCCAAATACCGGCTTCGATTCAGTCGACATATTTGACTGAAAATAAGAGAAAGAACATGAATCATACTTGCTGTCCTTTAAAAAGAGTTAATTTTCAGTATAAAGGAGTTAGAAGTTAATCTACTTTCGAAGCCTAATACAGCTCAAGTTAAGGACTGGATTTAAGTAAAAAAAAGGGTCTCTCCGTTTTCATGAAAGTTGAACGAGACACGTTTTTGATAAAAACGTGCATCTCCTGAGGCGACAAAACACCACCGTCTCGGTTATTCGAAGCGGAGCCATGATCACGTGGTCGGCATGGCACAAATCGGAGGAAATGGAATTTCCTACCAAGTCGGCTCGGGCCAGGATGGCGAGATGGGCTTATCGGACGCCTGTGGACACGGTCGTCGACTGTACCGCGTACATAGAGTTGAGTTAGGAATCCTTGCACACCCTCACACATCCATGCACTCACACGCATTCACACACCAACACGTGTCACCGTCCTCCGTGTGGTAGGCGTGTGTCGATAGTGCGAGATGATGTTTGTTGCTAGCCGTTGGGTGATTCAGGGAGCCATCCGTGTCAAGGTACACCGCATCGGCTTCACATGCAACGTCCCGTATTCTTTTTGCAGTAGTCACGCGCTCACGGACGGACGAACGAACGCACGGATGCGAAAGGTGGAGAGGAACGGAGAGAAAGACGGTGGCGCAGATAAGCGGCGAAAGAGAGAGAGAGAGTGAGGGGGGGGGGGGAGAAAGAAAGGCTGAGAGGATGGAAACATATGGGATGAATGTGGTGCTGGGGGGAGGGGGGCATGCTAAAAGGCGGAGGTCAATGCTGTGTAGGTACATACCTACTCGTGTACGTTCGCGCGTGCAAAGTTGAGTCTCAGAAGATATTTCTCATATTGTATCAAGACGGACCGTTATCTCCTTTTGTCCTTTTTTCCCCCTCGTTAAATGTAAGATTGGGGACCGAATTATCTATTTAGGTATTTTTCTAATCGGTTTGAGTCGCAACTAGTGAAGAAATTCGATTTTTGAGACTAGTTGATTACCACTGATGATGTGAAAATTAAAAGGTTTTACTATTGAGGGAAGAATTGAAGAAGGAGATTCGAGGACGGTGAGGGAGATTCGAGGACGATGAGGGATTTATCCTATTACTGCCCTAAGACGCTTGACTTCTTTTAAAATTTCCTTATTTCATGTAATGAAAGACTGGGGACCGAATTATCTGTTAAGGTATTTTTCTAATCGGTTTGAGTCGCAATTAGTGAGGAAATTCGATTTTTGAGACTAGTTGAGAACCACTGATGATGTGAAAATTAAAAGGTTTTACTATTTAGTGAAGAATTGAAGAAGGAGATTCGAGGACGGCGAGGGAGATTCGAGGACGATGAGGGATTTATCCTATTACTGCCCTAAGACGATTGACTTCTTTTACAATTCCCTTCTTTCATGTAATGAAAGACTGGGGACCAAATTATATATCTTAGCATTTTTTTCAACCATTATGAGTCGCAATTAATGAATAAATTCGACTTTGGAGACAAGTTTGAGAACCACTGGGGAGATGAAATGGAAGAAATGGTAATAAAACTTGAAGAGGGAGATTCGCGGATGATTAGGGAATTATCCTATTGATGCCTTAAGGCGGTCTGTCTGCTTTTGTAATTTCCCTATTTCGTGGAATGATATATTGGATACCAAGTGATGTATTTTAGCATTTTTTCCAACTAGTATTAGTCCCATTTAATGAGAAAATTCCTTTTTTGAAATAGGTTGAGAACCACTGAAGAAGTGAAAATTAGGAAAATGTTTTTGAAGTTTGGTGCAGATTTGAAGAGAGAGATTTGAGAATCAGGGATTCTACTTGATCGAGAAATCTGGAAAACCGGAAAATGTGCAGGAATTCGTGTTGTGAAATTTGAAAGAAAACCCTAATTTCCACTAGAGTTAGAAAAATAAATTTTCGAAAATATTTATATCTCAGTTGGAACAGGGGATTTTAACAAATACTTATAATTTTGACTCTGAGGCAGGATTTTTGAATAGGGGATTTCCGTTAGTTATTATAATTTTCACTTTCGAATAAAGAATTTCCCGAAGTAATTACAATTTCAGTTTTGGGACGGGATTTCCGTAAGGAATTATAATTTAGACTTTGGGAAAGGGAACTTCCATAAAGAAAATATAACTCTCACTTTCACAATTTAAAATAGGTAATTTCCATGAAGAAAATATAATTCTTAATTTTGAAGATGGAATTTCCTGAAATAATTACAATTTTTATTCTGGAACAGGGGATTTCCGTTAATTATTATAATTTTCACTGTCGAATAGAGAATTTTCCGAAGTAATTATAATTTAGACTTTGGGAAAGGAATTTCCATAAAGAAAATATAACTCTCACTTTCGAACAGGGAATTTCCGTAAAGAATTACAATTTTGATTTTGGAACAGGGGATTTCCGTTAGTTATTATAATTTTTATTTTTGAATAGGGAATTTCCCTAAATAATTACAATTTCTATTTGGAAATGGGATTTCCGTTAGGAATTATAGTTTAGACTTCGGGAACGGGAATTTCCCTAAAAAGTTTAATTTAGAATTTTAAATAGGGAATTTCCATAAAGAAAATATAATTCTTAATTTTGAAGAGGGAATTTCTTGAAATAATTACAATTTTGATTTTGGAACAGGGGATTTCCGTTAGTTATTATCATTTTCACTGTCGAATAGAGAATTTTCCGAAGTAATTATAATTTAGACTTTGGGAAAGGGAATTTATTTTTGAATAAGAGATTTCCGTTAGTTATGCTAATTTTCACTTTCGAATAGGGAATTTTCCTAAATAATTAAAATGTCTATTTGAGAACAGGGGATTTACGTAAGAAATTATAGTTTAGATTTTAGAAAAGGGAATTTCCCTAAAAAGTTTAATTTAGAATTTGAAATAGGGAATTTCCATAAAGGAAATATAGTTCTCACTTTCGAAGAGGGAATTTACTGAAATAATTACAATTTTTATTCCGGAACAGGGGATTTCCGTTAGTTATTATAATTTTCACTTTCGAATAGGTAATTTCCGGAAGTAATTATAATTTAGAATTGTAAGTTAGACTTTGGGAAAGGGAATTTCCCTAAAAGGTTTAATTTAGAATTTGAAATAGGGAATTTCCGTAAAGAAAATATAATTTTCACTTTCGAACAGGGAATTTCCGTGAAGAATTACAATTTCGATTTTGGAACAGGGGATTTCCGTTATTTATTATAATTTTCACTTTCGAACAGGGAATTTTCCTAAATAATTACAATGTCCGCTTGAGAACAGGGGATTCCCTAAAAAGTTTAATTTAGAATTTGAAAAAGGGAATTTCCATAAAGAAAATATAATTCTCACTTTCAATTACAATTTTTATTTCAGAGCAGGGGATTTCCGTTAGTAATTATAATTTTCACTGTCGAATAGAGAATTTCCCAAAGCAGTTATCATTTCCATTTCGGGATAGGGGATTTCCGTTGGGAATTATGATTTAGACTTTGGGAAAGGGAATTTCCCTAAAAAGTTTAATTTAGAATTTGAAATAGGGCATTTCTATAAAGAATGACATCACTTTCGAAGAAGGAATTTCATGAAACAATTTTGGAACAGGGGATTTCCGTTAGTTATTATAATTTAGACTTTCGAATAGGGAATTTCCCTTAATAATTGCAATTTCCATTTAGAGACTTATTAGAAATAATAATTTAGACTTTGGGAAAGGGAATTTCCCTACAAAGTTTAATTTAGAATTTGAAATAGGGATTTTCCATAAAGAAAAAATAATTTCCGTGAAGAATTACAATTTCGATTTTAGAACAGGGGATTTCCGTTAGTTATTACAATTTAGACTTTCGAACAGGGAATTTCCGTAAAAAATTGCAATTTTTATTTTGGATCAAGGGATTTCCTTTAGGAATTATAATTAAGACTTTGGTACTTGGATTTTGCGTAAAAGTCAAAATTAGGCTTCGAAATGGAGAAATTCAGTAAAGGATGATATTTTCATTTTGGAAAAGGGGATTTCCGTTAGGAGTTATAATCCAAACTTTAGAACGGGGAATTTCCTTAAAGAATTATAATTTTCATTTTGGAATAAAAAACTATTATTTAACTAAGCAAAAAATTTTGGAAATGGCTAGGGAATTGTTTCTCCATTTCGAAAAAAATTGACAAATCTGTCGCTTTTACACAAAACCTGATTTGCTCCTCCTCTTTTATTATTCCAAAACTAGAATTTATCCTTATTTATTTTAAGCCAGGGTATATTTAAACACAACACTGGTAGTTCCAAGCTGTTATAAATAATAATAGGTTAATACATTTATTGTACCTTAATTATTTAATAGTGCAGGAAGCAGTCTCTGCCACTTCATAAAGGATCTGTTTTTTTTTTTTTTGACAATGTTGTGTCGCTGGGATCCTTTATCAAAGGAAGCCGATCTAATCGCAAATTTATTCTAATGAAGAGTCTCCGGCTTGACCACCCTAATTCGAAATCTTCAGACGACGTTTTATTTGTTAATCGCTTTGTGACTCATTTGCTCTGAAGGCTGAAATCACTACCTGGACTCTCACTCTCTGGAAAGGATCTATCTGCGATGACTCGTTTGTTTGCACACTCAGAACTTAACAGGATTTTTCCTATCTCAGAAGTTTATTATCAATTTATAATTTTTCAAAAATAATCAAAAACGTGGTGCCCTTGATATTTTCAAGCAGTCAGTGGTTCTCAATCAAATTTCCTCTCGAAAAAAGGGAGGCTTGATTTTTCCTAGATTTTTTTGTCCTATTTCGAAAAATGAAACTACACATCTCTGGCATTGAGGAAAAGAAGAGTTTAGGAAAACCAAATCAGTAATTGAAATTTCCGAATAATAAATTCTTTATCTTAAAAGCAGTGTTTTTCAGGAGCACTCGAACAGAATGAACTGAATCTTGCCTGGGTATAATTTCCCAACGGCGATAAAAGACCGTAATACGATAACCTGCGCTCGTGAGCCGCGAAGATAATTACATTACTCTCATGCTGTGGTAATCCGAAAAACATTAATTGACGTTAAATTCCGCCCCATTCCGAAAACCGAGTATTAAATTTTTTGGTTGAAAAGTCTCTCATTACAAAGCTTACCAAAATTTGCCTTTTCTACGCTGTCTAGTAGTTTCCTTGTGCAATCCAATTTCTAATTTCAAATTTTTCAGTGATTCCTAGTAGTTTACTAGTTTAACCCAAGTTCCAATTTCTCCTTTTCCAGCTTTGCCTAGTAGTTTACTAGTGCATCCCGAGTTCTAATTTCGCACTTTTCAGTGCTCCTACTAGCTCACTAGTGCAGCCCGAGTACCAATTTCTCCTTTTGCAGAATTACCTAGTAGTTTACTAGTGCATCCCGAGTTCTCCTTTTCCACTTTCTAGTGATTCCTAGTAGTTCACTAGTGCAACCCGAGTACAAATTTTGCCTTTTCCAACATTGCCTAGTAGTTTACTAGTGCAGCCCGAATACCAATTTCGCCTTTTCCAACACTGCCTAGTAATTTACTAGCACACCCAGAGTACCAATTTCGCCTTCTCCAACATTACCTAGTAGTTTACTAGTACATCCAGAGTACCAATTTCGCCTTCTAAAACATTGCCTAGTAGTTTACTAGTGCAGCCGGTGTTCTAATATTGCACTTTTCAGTGCTTCCTAGTATTTTACTACATGAACCCAAGTCTAGTTTCTAATTTTGCAAAATTGCCGAGTAGTTTACTAGTGTAGCCCGAGTTCTTATTTTGCACGTTCCAGTGCTTCCTAGTAGTTCACTAGTGAAACCATAGTACTAATTTCGCCTTTTCAACATTACCTAGTAGTATACTAGTGCAGCCCGAGTTCTAATGTCGCACTTTCCAGTGCTTCCTAGTATTTTACTGCATGAACCCAAGTTCCAGTTTCTCATTTTCCAAACATTGCCTAGTAGTTTACTAGTACAACCCGAGTTCTTATTTTTCACTTTCCAGTGCTCCTAGTAGTTCACTAGTGCATCCCGAGTTCTAATTTCGCACTTTCCAGTGCTTCGTAGTAGTTTACTAGTGAATCCCGTGTACCATTTTCGCCTTTTCCAACATTGCCGAGTAATGTACTAGTTTAGCCCGAGTTCAGAATTCGCCTTTTCCAGCGCTCCGTGGTAGTTCACTAGTGCAGAGTGAGTGCCAGTCTCCCCTTTTCCAGTGCTTCCATTTTAGTGGTTCCTAGTAGTTTAATAGTTCAGCCCTAGTTCCAATTTCGCCTTTTCCAGAATTTACTAGGACTTTACTACTTGAACTTGAGTTCCTAATTCGCCTTTTACAGCGCTGCCTAGTAGTTTACTAAAGCGCTTCAAGTATTAGTTTCGTCTTTACCGGCGCTTATTAGTAGTGTACTAGTAATTCACTATCAATTTACTAGTAGTTCAATATCAGTTGACTAGTTGCTCACTATTAGGTTGATAGTATTTTACTAGTATTTTACAAGTACTTTAATAGTTTAGGCCCATTTCCAATTTGGCCTTTTCCAGCATTACCTAGCTTTTCGCTCTTCCTTGTTGTCTACTAGTGTAAGCCGAGTACTAGTTTCGCCTTTTTTAACTGTCCCTAGCCGAGTAGCATTTCATTAGTGCACCCCGAGTACTAATTTTTTTTTTTTGAAAATTCATCTCTTCGTTTAAAAATTGATCTATTTTGTAGAAAATTCGTGTGATTCCTGTTGAAAATTATTTTTTTGATTGGAAATTTAACTATTTTGCAAAACTTCGACTTTTTAGTTTGAGAATGATTTTTTTTACTGAAAATGTAACTATTCCACTTTTATTTGAAAACTAATCTGTTTTAGTTAATAATTCATGTTATTTTTTATTAATGTGACCTCCTTGCTGCAATTTATTTTTTTTTTATTTCAACTATTACGTCTTTAAAAAAAAATTTGGGGTAAAGATTTATTATTTTATTTAAAAGTTCAAGGTTTTAGTTATAAATTAATTTTTTCGTGGAAAATTAATATTGTTGGTGTGAAAATTTAAAAGTTTTGCAAAACGTTAGTCTTTTTAACATGAAAATCCAAAAATCTTGTTGAGAAGTTGTCCATAATTTTTTTTATTAAGCATTAATTTTTTTATTTTGAAAATTAAAATATTCCATTTTTTGTTAAAAATTCTTTTTATGTAGAAAATTAATCTTATCTGATAAAAATTGATCTTTTTGGAATGTGAAGTCTTTGATTTTAATGAATAGTGACTGTCTAGGGACCGTGCAGTTACCGTGTAGTGGCCGTGCGGTGATCATTTATTGACTGGGTTGCGCAATGTAGTCGCCGTGCGGTGCCCGTGCAGTGGCTGTGCGTTACCCGTGTAGTGACCGCGCGGTATCCGTATAGTGGACGTGCGGTATCCTTGTAGTGGCCGTGCGTTGCTCGTCTAGCGGCCGTGCGGTAAACGATAATTCGCCAAACCCGAATTGACGGAAAATGTCATCATCCCGAAAATCGA
Organism: Druon quercuslanigerum; assembly: GCA_010014905.2. Taxonomy (NCBI): domain Eukaryota; kingdom Metazoa; phylum Arthropoda; class Insecta; order Hymenoptera; family Cynipidae; genus Druon; species Druon quercuslanigerum. The sequence continues at coordinate 9,519 of JAAAKG020148113.1, forward strand.
ACATTTCTCACCGAGAAATACCGACTTTTTTTATTCCGCTCGCCTTTAGACGACCGATTACCGTCCCCAGAGTAGTTACCAGAGTTTCGACTCCCTTTTTGTGCGCGAATTCGATTAGCCGAATCCGCATTTGGACGACCCGGACCTGGGGCAATCGGGCGGGACGGGGGGAATTGGGTGGCGGGGGTGGGGTGGAGGGGAGGGGAGAGGGGGTATTCGAGATGAAGCAGAGCATCTCCCTTACGCATTCGCAAGTTAATTCGGGCTAATCGTCGTTGGGGTCGAGTCGCGAGGGGACGAAAAGTCGATCTAAAGATAGCGGAGGGATTTCTACGTCTCGTCTCGGCGAGATTTTGCAACTGTGTAATTAAATTCGCCCCTTAAAATACATTATGTCTTTTTCACCCTACGACTACCGTCAGATTCACGGTATTCATAAATTTGGTTAAGATGGGTTGAGAGCCACTGTCTAAAGTACTTTCAGACCCCAGGGGACTCATCCTGGAACTTAACCTCTTTGATCTACATGGAAAATGAAAACATTAATCTCAATTTTCATCAAATTCAGTGGTTCTCAACTTAAAAACTTTTTTTTTTCTAGGATAGATTGAGATATCAACTATTACATTTTGGCTTGAGAATTCATTATTTTTGCTTAAAATTGTAACTAATTGTTTAAAAGTTGAACTAATTTGTTAAAAATTATTTTTTTTATCTAAAAATTTAAATATATCGTTTGAAGATTCAGCTTCGGTTGAAATTTTTTTTAAAATTATTTTTTAAGTGAAATTTTAATTTTTTAATT
>JAAAKG020148114.1:0-10323 GCA_010014905.2 Druon quercuslanigerum
ATGACAAATTTTGTACAGCGAATAAATCTTTTGTAGATTTGAAGCTTGATAATAAAAAAAAAAAAAAAAAAAAAAACTATCACCTTACAAAGCTTTAAGCAGAAGGAAAACATTGAAAATTTTTTTTTAACTGTTGGGGCGGTTGCTATTATCCCACCCACCCACGCTTACTCCCGGACGATTAGAAGCTAACTAAAAACGTCAAATTCAAAAAAATAGTTTGGTATAATACTGCTTTCCTGTGGAGAGTGAAGAAGTGTGGGAGTAGCGTTTTATGTCTATAAGTTATATACCAGCTGGGCCATTTTAATTGACGCACGCAAATATCTCTGTTGGTAAGCTGGATACGAAAAAATTGTTTCAGATAAAGCAGTTCCTGGTAATGTGGTCAATTTCCACGGTCATTTAAAGGTCATTTAAATTTCAAGGTCAGTTTTTGAAATGGGAATCCCCAGGAGGTAAATGTTAGATGTTGCAAAATCATCCAGAAGCTGTTTTCTTTGAAATTTAAAGGATTTATGGGCGAAGAAATGTTTTGAATGCTTGTTTACCGTAACTCCCCTTGTCACAGGGTAAATATGGTCAAGGCCATTTGCCCCTAAGCCTACCCAATCATTTCTTAGCCGATAAATACTTTAAAAAAACAGTCTCTGAACGATCTCTCAACATTTAACCTTGAGCTTCTGAAGGTCACTCTAAAAAATTATAAACTATCATTTCGGACGTAAATTTTCCGCTCTTTCCGAATCCAGTGTAAAAAATAGGGATTTCTATTTAAAAAACTGACTTTGAGCTTCAGATTACCTTAAAAATTGACCCCGAAGTGACAGTGATTAGTGCACTCAGATGGCCCCCATTGTCCTGCACAACTTTTGTCTCAGCAATGTTTTCGTGTCTGGCTTACCAACAGAGGTATTTTCTTGCGCCAATTAAAACGGCCCACCCGGTATGAGAAATGTGTTTATGATTCATTTATGAACACACAAATAGTCATTTGTATTTAACACCAATAATTTATTGAGATGTTTAATATTTAGCAGAAAATAATATACTGCGTTTTGTTCAAAATAATGTACATAGAAATGTTTTGTGCGGACGCAATTGTATTTATATAAAAAATTAATTATTTTTCATCATTGAAAAAATAACTAAGAAAGTACTGCATTTTTAAAAAGGCATCTTGATTACAAAACGCGGTATAAACTTGCTAAGAGCTTGGTAGTTAAGAGGCACTCGCAGGAAGTAAAGATCTAATACTTCAGGAACAAGAAGGAGTTTTTGTACAAGCCTGCTTTATTAATGAATATTCTAGACACAATTATTTAACAGGTTTCATGTCACATATTGAAATGTGAGCTGTTTCTATAATGTGGTGTATCAAAAGATGATTTTCGCATTTTCCTGGCCGTTTGGCCACGCTTCAATAACTCTAGACTCATTTATTCCCAGGAGTTAGCTCACTGAATTGACCTTGATTCCTTTTGCATGGCTTGAGTATGATTATTATATGGATCTGTATGATATATTTAGGATTTTTTTTGTAGGTTTGTTAATGAATACGCCCATTTTTCTATAAGGGGACTGTATAGTCCCTAACTACATTTATTATAAACTCGCTAAAAGTTCAACGCTGAATGATGTAGAAAAATAACTACCAGGTAGGCTTATGAAAATATAAAAAAAGAGTTTTTATGCGAAGCATGAAGTGTGCAGCACATTTTTCAAATAAATGTGTATCTGCGAAAGTGATGCCCCATTAATTGGATAACTAGTATAATTTTTAAAAGGTTCGTTGTAAAAATTTTGCGTAACATAATAGGTTTTGAGTGCTTAAAAATTCATTATCTACATAGGGATCGTTCACAAAATACGCAAAGCTTTTTCAGACCCCTCCCTCTCCCCATGCAATGCACCATAGGTTTTTCTTGACTCCACTCTCGTCCCATGTAACTGTTTAAACGGCCTCATTTTATTTATGGACAATTTCGAACTATTTTATTATTTTTTACTTTTATCTCTTTTATTTGTTTTCTTTTGGCATCATTTTTTAGTAATTTATTGCGTTTGCGATAATCATTGACGTCAATTTGTACATATTCCCTCATTTGCTGAGTTACTCATTTTTCTGTCGTGACATAAAGCTGGCAGAAAATATTACTGCTTATCTTATGTTTTTCAATGCTGCAATAAAGTAAGCATTTGCGTTTTGTTTTTAAAGAATAAGTACACAACAATGATCACATAGTATATATGGCCGGCTGTCGTCATCTCCTTTTTTAGGACCATTAGCTCAAATCTTCCAAACTTGATTGGCGGAGTTGGAAAAGGGAAGGGGATATGACTGTCCCGCAAGGGCAACTCATCGAAGAAAGGAATGGACGTGCTCTGGAATTTGGTATAAAAGGACAACATTCATTTTAAAAGACATACTTCTAGTCTATCTTCGCTGAAAAGTAGAAATCAAATAAATTTTTGAACCATGAGGTGTGCCATTTTCAGCTGCTTAATGGCATTCTGTGTCATCCAGGTTAGTCATCTTTTGTAAAAATCTCCCATTTTAATAATAACATTAATAATTTTGAATAAAAACCGCAGTACACTTTTCTTGCAGACAAATTAAGTGTATCTAATTAATTCCTCAATAAAAATTCCACTTTCATATGAAACATAAAAAACACCTGAATTGTGGTAGATTAAAGGCTTGAATAAAGCAAACTATTCACAGTTGTGTGTGCTGACTCATCCGAATAGATTAAATGTGTTGTAAGCCGTTTGTTTTTTGTTTCATGACAGTTATTTTAATTAAAATCAAATTGTAAGGTATTTAGCTATTTACTCGAGATGTCTTCCCAGGAAACTCCGGAATTGCATAGGAACTGCAAGAATACTGCTAGAAACTACAAGAATTTTGCATGAACTTCTGGAAGTAATCGCAATCGCTTTTTTTGCAACTGTAAAATGTTTAAAAAATATAAAATCTATAACGCCTGTTGACTGCTACACTTGAAACGCATCATCTGTATGTAGCAGTCAACAAGTGTTATAGGTGTTATAGGTGTTATAGGTGTTATCTATATTAAAACTTTTTACTGGTTCAAAAAAGACTATTGTGATTATTTTGTGATCTTCTGATGGGAATTTTAAGGTAGAATCCGAATTTTACCAATTTAAAAGTTGATCTTGCTGCTTTGTTGAGTTTTTAATGCATGATACAAAAGGGATACTATGTGGATATTATAAGGATACGCTGTAGAGTATCCTTTCCGTTCACTCGGTCCGCTAGGGGTTTATTTTGATTATAATGAAGCAATTTGAAAAGGCCATAAGAAATTGAAGAAAATTTATAAAATTCATCACACATTTACTCGCTATTTACCAGAACATTGCATACTGTAATAGCATTATGATTTGAGGGCAAGTAATTACTGCGGAGCCACTGCACTCAGTGGCATCACTTTTTCTTGCGAAATTTCGTTAAAATTCGTTTCACATGTAGCAAACTACGATTTGAAAAAGGGTAGTTTTATCCAAAAATATTGAATAGTATAATCAATTGTTAATTTACAATTTCCATCAGATCTTGATTTTTTTTAAATTAAAATCTAATACAATTTTGGAGAGATTCGTCACAAGCAACTTCTCGAAAATCATTTTAACCATTTTTTATTTGACCCCAGAATTCATTTTTTTATAATTTTCAGAAATGCATTTTTTTAAAGGGTCTTCAGATTTATAAAAAAGGCCTTAAATTAGTGCAAGATTAGTGTGTCCACATTTATAGCTGTAAAAATTTGACTTTCGATTTTAGCCGGTCGATACTCCCTTTTCCCTTTCCAAATTTGTATGTTCCAGGGAAAAATAAATTCCATAATTTTTCCAATAGGTCAACATTAACTAGTGCCCCCATACTTTTAAAATTCTGATGAGATTTATATAAAAAAGCTCGGCTTTCATGAAAATGAAAAAAAGAAGTAAATTTTATTAACTTTTTGTAAATTAAAGCTTGACGGCCTCTTAAGGAATTTTCATGGAATAATTCACACCCAAAAACTTTTAATATTAACGCACTCTGCCCCCTCGTGTTGTGCCCGGAAATGCTCCACAAAATGAAAAATATCAGTTTTATGTACATAATGTTGATTAATTTCAAGAATAATATACTTCTAACTTTAATCAACACATTTCATAATTTACAGAATGAAAAAAATGTTTAAATTATTAAAAATTGGTAAAAAAATTTGAAATATCTTGAAAACATTACTTTTATCATCCGCTAATTGTGTCATTAACCTAAAAAAAGCTCGTGAAAAATTGTTAAAACAAAAAAGAATTGGTGAAATAATTAATTTCCAAATATGTTAAGTTTGAAATATTATGATTGAAATTCATCAACTGTATGATTTATTCCGAAAAATGATGACTTTTTACTTTTTATTTGTGAGAAAAGAATGGCTTAAACAAACAGTAATTAATAAAAAAATAATAATTCGTGAAAAAATTGGAATTTTGAGACTTTTCGTGTTTTATCTAACTAGTTTCCAGTTGGTCAGAAAAATACCATTAATTAATGTTGGATTAACGCTAATACAAAATGGATTCGATTTAACAAACACTTAAACAAAGACTGGAGAATTTATGAAATAAACAATTGCATGTCAAATCTCGAAGTTTGGCGCGTATTTACAAGGAAAAAGAAGTTTTTTAAAATTTTATTCAGAATCCTTAATATTAGGTGAATCGAGTTGAAACTTAAATTTATGATTATCTTAAGCTTCTCGAAAAGTGCACAAAACGTTGAATATTTAAGAAAAGTTAAAAGATAAATCCTGACTTTACAGGGCTTTTAAAGCACATTCTAAAGTATATCTAAAAAAGAATTAAAATTAAATCAAAAGTTGTGTTTTAAAATTCGTTTTTGAAAAATGCAAAATTTGGTTAAAATGTTGAATTCAACATTTTTTTACTGCGCTTCACTATGAATAATTTGAAAAAATATATCTTAATATCTTTGAAATCACCAAAGTAAGGAAAATTCAAAAAAAGGAAAAATTGCACTCAAATAATGAAGAATATTTATTATACACTTTGCTTGGTCTCCGCTGGGCATTATATATGGTGCCTATGCCTGGTCTCTGTTGGGCATTATTTATAATGCTTAGGGATGATATATATTGCCGGATTATATACTTTGCCTGTAAGATATATATTGATTGTAAATAATAGGTTATACTGATAGAATACCCTAACTTTTAAACATAACCAAGAAACAGAATACAACTTTTTTTTTCAACTTCTTTCGACAGTCTTATGGGTTTAAAATTTTTCTTATTACATTTTAAGAAAAGTCGCGTAAAATTGCTCAAAGCATCCACCCTTCTCCATCGTCACAGAACTATACTAGCTCCTCTTGACCCCTCCCGCCCCCTGAAAGTAATTCAAAGTCTCTGAGTGTTTTTAAGTTAAAAAAATGTGTTTCTTCGCGATCCAGAAGCATATAATACAAAGTGGAAAATATAAGATTCTTTTTTGGTTGCAAAAAAACGAAAAAAAGTCCTTGTTTATCTTTGATTTATAAATTTACAGATAGTCCATGGTGTCATGCAGGAAGAAGCATGTGAGACATACATAACTCAATTTCATGACTACTTGACAAAAATGCAGGAAGAATTTTACGTAAGTTATCGCACAAAATAATGTTAAAATCTTCGAAACAATTCAAGAACATAATTACTGCTATAATAAAGTTTAAAAATCAGAAAAGAGCTTTTCTACATTTCACATTTTTTGAACGAACTATACAGGGCAAAAAGGTAAACATTTTCACTATTTGATTTCTGTAAAATTTTTGTGAGGAGAAACATTCATATACAAAGTCAGTAGCGATTGTGTTCTCAAGCAATTCATTCAAATTTTCATATCGCCGACGTGGTAGCTATGTAAAAAGGGAAAATACTTAACAAATGTGGAGCAGGCAAATAAAGAAAAATTCACAAACGATAACTTATTATCCGTCTGGTCGCAAAAAAAAGTAATTCAATTTCAAAATATGTTGTCACTCTCTTGAAATCGAGGGTTTCATTACTTGGATATTTAATGTATGCTAGATATCAAGATTGTATAGATTAAATAGAGAAAGCATAGATAATACATACATAATTAAAAAGGTGTTATTTCCAAAATACGATATACGTTGAACGGACAATGGGAAATGTATCACGCTGGGGAAGGGGATCAAAATTTCTTAAATGAGTATCATGTATCTTGTGAGTTACTTCTTATGATCAAGTTTTTTTAAATTAAAATAAATAAATCATTTTTAAACTAATTTTTGTTTGTCACTTAGGCTGCTAAATGTAAGTCAAAAAAGTCGGAAGAAGCTATCGATGAATGTTTCAACGATTTTAATGCCCAACTCAAAGACGAGGTTCCTAAAGTAGAAGATGACTTGGGCGGATGTACCAATATCAAAACTCCACGTGTTGTCGCTCAGGTAAATCAAAATTGTTAATTCTCTAAATATTTAAAGCATTTATTTGGTGTAAAATTTAACAAATCAAGAAATACAATGTAAAAGAAATATTAAAATTATCGTAGTACAATAAAATAAAGCACTTGAGAGAAAACTTTTACTGCACTTTAAAATATTGTTCTGGGTGTCACATTTGATATCAAGAAATTTTGGAAGGTTTCAGGGAATTAACTACAAAATTGTAAACTTTTAATCAATAAACTCTACATAATAATTATTGTTAGAAAAAAATTCTATAAATATGGTAAACTTACAAGAATCACTAATGTGACATAAATATAAATATTACCATTACATTTGTTTACAGATTGACAAAAATTGCTGTAAAAATGCGTACAAATCTTTTAAAGATTGGATGGATAAACTTATGAAAGAGAAACTCGCTTGCCTGTAAACAACACTGTGTATTACTGAACCTATAATCCCCAACAACTCGAAACTTTTCTTTGTGAAATCCAACCAAACTTACCGCTTTCTGAAAAAACATGATGTAATTAATTTTCCTTAAAAATAAAAAAAAGATCATACTTTACGTTGAAGTTACTTGTTTTAATGTTACAAATTGTATATGCATTTTCAAAAATACTAGACCGTGGATTGGGCTTCTACATTATGCGAAAAATGTTTTTATTTAGCAGGGATATAAAATTTTCTTAAACAATCACCTACTTCAAAAAAAATATTGGCGCAATTTAGATTCAGAATATTAACACGGAATTTCACATACGTAAAGAAAATTGATGTATGTGCTTCAATATAATCAAAATAAAGCCGTTGCAGCACTGTCAAACAAATCTTGCAAAATGCAAGCACCTTGCATTACAAATGTAACTTAGCCTTTTTTTCGCGAAGGGCTTAACCGATTAAAGCAGATATAGAAAAACTTAATTTCAATTACTTAACATGATATTTGATTGGAGTACATTTTTATTACCGATTTAAATTTAAATTATGTAAATGCGTTATGTATCGTCAGGCATGTAACTAAATATTGACAAGAGAAAAATAATGATTTGATGACAGGATAAAAATAATAGGATAATAAAAATAATAGGATAATAAACTTAAATAAAATGAGACTTTTTATAACAAGCTGTAAGACCGAGTCTTGTTATATGAAAAATACTGGGCCATCTGACGATAACTAATGTAGTGACGATTACCAGTGCATCTATGTTATACCGTTTTCTATACTGAAATGAGTTATGAAAGTAAATTGTAAATCAAGCATGCATTAAAATACCCGCGTTCGAATTTTAATGCACACTGTTGGGAAGAGTGTGGTATTGTGCAGCGCTTTGGCTTAATTGCTCGATGAGTTATGGTTGAAATCTGATTTTAATGTGCATATTTTTTAACCTAAAGCTTTAATTATCAGAGAACATATGTTATTACTCTAAACCACTTTTTAGTTACGTTATTATTTTACATTCAATGAATTGAAGGATGTTGCATTTCAGACAGCGTACCCAAATACACTGCGTTACGGTGACCGTCACATTACTGTCGTTGATTAAAAAAATATGTAAATTATGAAAATTATTTAATATAATAATTCTGGACAGTGTATTGTGACGAAAAAAAAATTACTCCAAACATTTTCAACACTCATTAAACGGTTTATTATTACTGATCGTAAAGCATGTTAAAAAAACTAGTATAACCTCTTAATCCCTGCTTAAATTCATGGATCATAATTACAGAAATATTCTACAATTCGCAATGGGAATTGTGAGCTGCAGAATTTTCTAACAGTGAGATCATTGTGAGATCATAGAAATACACGTTGGTAGCATAAAATCTTTTTAAAAATGTCCTGAATACAAATACAAGCCAGGTACAAACCTTTTGATGGTTAGACCTGTCATCGAGCTTATTAGATTTTTACAATGATAGCCATAATGGAACTATTGGAATTAAACGAAAGTTGCCGCTCTCAATAAACATAAAATTTTATAGTGACTATCGAAAAAGCTCAAAATACAGAGCAAGTAACTAAAAAATATTGAGATCAGTGAAAGCGTATATCTTAATTTTTTTTGTTCCACTGGGAGAAACTGCCCTCTAAAAATGACTCTAGCTACCAGTAGGACCACTGTTAATCACAACTAAGGTCACTTCTCACAAACGTGAGATAAGTGGTTCAAAAGCACGATAAAATAATGGTGAACGGCCGGCAAAAAACTCGTGTTTCTCAAAGACACGAAACGGCCCATGGATGACTGCATTCTGTATCCACCTCGCAAGAGGAAATTAATTTACCTGCAAATTCTTGTTCATTCGTTGCAGCTCTGCTTTAAGGTTTTGATATCTACTACTGCTAGAAAATCATAGTTCTAGAGTATTTTCCATTTATCGTTTCAGGAAATTGATGTTATTTTCTTCGGCAAGTTTAGCAGAGCAAAGTCGCGGCCAAAGACGTAACAGCGATAAAGATGATTATAAACCAGAACTAGAGCTGCATTATATCTTTAGAGATACGTCGTTCCTGCGTGAATGGGACACTCAGATATTATGAGTTCTAAGTACTCAGCTTGTGCATTAGAAACTCTGCATCTATCGCTGGAAACTTCCTTTCATCAAAAGGCGGTCACAAACATATACTACGGTGGAAATAAAACCATCCTGAAATGCGAAAATGAAACTCTCTGTATCCGAATTAAGCCCTGATGATCTGAGGAAAGGAAAAGTTTGCTCCTTGGACAAGGACTGCTTTTTTCCCTTGGACAAGGGAAAAGTGTTAGTTGCAGATATCTGAATGCGGCTTTGAGGCACGCCTAAGTATGTATAGGTCTCTCCAGTGCCTTGTTGCCTGATAACACTTATATCCAATAGGTCAGGTTCCTTAGGAACGCTCACAATATTTCCTTTCTCGAGATGAATGTTTTCACAGTTGTTCAATCCAAAGTCCATCTAAATCTCTCTTAAGTACTCCTTGGCGATATTTAAATCACTGTGAAGATTGCTTTCATTAGAAACATAGATCTTGAAGTTATCAATATAAAATATATGAATAACCTTGTGCTCGATTGTTGCTATACGGTAATTTCCAGATGAAAAAGTAAGTCTAGTCTTACAAAGGGGGATCAATTTCTCTATGCATCTCACTATAAATGGATACAGCTTCAAGCCTTCCAACAGACAAATGATAAGTCAATGAGAGGTCGAAATAAAAGCATTCTGATAGTCAATCCAGGCCATTGAAAGGATTCGCAGTATGGCAAATTGCGATAGTGGGGTACAGAATGATCCAGTCTTTAAATTTTTATCTGATTTCATATGTTTTTTAAGTTACAGCTAATTAAATTCTGAAGAGGTCTGTCGAGGCCGATTTTGTAAAAAACGTCCGTTTGTTTGTTATTCAAGTTGCAAAATGCCAAAAAGCATAATTTGTTATATTTTAGCTCCTGTTCTGTATTGTTTATTGATATTACCTTAAAAAAGTGAAAAAATGATATATATATGTATATATATTTTTTTTTTTGCGCTGGAGAGACTTATGGTCTGTGGCACCTGGGCGTGCCACAGAGCCGCATTCAGGATGTGACATCTATTAAGGACACTCTCCGAATAAGATATAAGTGGCTCATCCGGCAGATTTGGTCATCCGAATTGTCGGCAACGGACAAAGTATCTGCAACGAACATGCTTGCAGTCCCGGTAGTACTCTATTTATTTGGAGTAGTTCCATGGAAGAAGAACGAGCTCAGATCCCTAGATATCGGGACACGAAAGGTTATGCATATAAACAAAAGCATGCATCTTAAGTCTTCTGTTCCGCGACTGTACATCTC
>JAAAKG020148115.1:0-10323 GCA_010014905.2 Druon quercuslanigerum
AAATTATGCGGCAAGATTCTTATTGGCTCAGTTTTTTTTACTTGCGCGTGGCTAGACCATGTGCTTATTGGATCATGGCTTGTTCGATGATGGTCCTTGGAAGAACCCATGCTCACTTGCTGAAACGTGTCACATATGGTGTAGCATTAGGTGCTGCACGTGTTTTGTCATTGTATCAGATATTATTGCTGTTTATTAAGAAAAAAGCAGCGAATAGCGTATTACTGATAATTTTTTAAGTATACAGAGATTCCAGATTTATTGAGGTATAGTGTTTCACCTAAATTGCAAGTGTGTTTTTAGTTATCAAACTAAATAAGTTCGTGATGTATAATACTTTGATAGAAAACTATTACTAGGAATAATATAAATATGTAGGATGGAAATGATAAAATTACCTAAGTATAATAGAATTACTAACCAATTGTTACTAACGCAATTGTGAAGTAGTCTAGTTTTTTTGTTGTTTTCGACTACCTATATCAGGGCTCACTACTTTCAGCAGGTGGTGACTGACACAAGTGTAAGACTGACAAGGGAGTTTTTCGGTCATTTTTTTCTTCGTTTAACAGGAATTGTGCGATGGGTTACGGTCACGGTAAATTACGCCTCGCCGTCGTACAAACCGGGGAGTCTGAAATTTTTTACTTAAAATTTACGATACATTCTATTTCCAATTTAATTTTTAATTCATAAATTGAATCGATTTTTACCAAATTAAACCTCAAATTCAAGTTTGGAAAATTTTGAATGAAAATTCATAATGAATAAAGAAATAACACGGCCGCCAAAGTCTCTTTCTTTATTTTCTTCGTTCTCTTTTATTTAGTTCACACTTTAAATAAAGATTAAAAATCATTTAGGATAAATTTCCGAAAAGGTAATATGCTCGATTTCCGTCAAACTGCGTATACCTATATATTTTGATGAGCTGATTTCAAATATGATAGTAAAAATTGGCGCAAATTTGGTTTTCATGGTGAAATCATGAAAAAAGCATAAAAATTATAATTTTTTGATTTTATCTCAGCTAATATGCAAAATTGAAAAAATGTTGCAAATAAAAGTTGTAGACCTCATCGAAATACACATTTTTTCTTTTATATATTTTTCTTCTACGGGTGATAGTTTCCGAGAAGATTAGTGATAATCTATTTTCGTCAAAAAACCCATAAAATCATTGCTTTTTGCGTTCATCTAAGTAAATACTGGCAATATTCTGTAGCCAGTCACAGGGGTGTCTTCTCGCTCCTCACGGGACCTGGAAAAAGGGTAGGCGTTTGACCAACATTATTTCTGTGACCAGTAAGAGGGGTGCCTCCCCCCCATGGGAAATAATGTTGGTCAAACGTCTACCCCTTTCCCAGGTCCCTTGGGGGGGGGGGGGGGGGAAAAGGTAACCCTCTGATTGGTCACAGAAATAATATTGGTCAAACGCCTACCCCTTTTTCTAGGTCCCGTGAGGGGCGAGAAGACACCCTTGTGACTGACTACAGAATATTGCCAGTATTGCCTTAGATGAACGCAAAAAGCCATGGTATTATGGGTTTTTCTTACGAAAATAGATTATTACTAATTTTCTCGAAAACTATCACCCTTCGAAGAAAAATGTATAAAACAAAAAATATGTATTTCGATGAGATCTACAACTTTTATTTAAAACATGTTTTTCAATTTTGAATATTAGCTGAGCTAAACTCAAAAAACCATAATTTTTATGGTTTGTTCACGATTTTACCATGAAAATGAAATTTGCGTTAATTTTTACTATCATATTCGTAGTCAGCGCGTCAACATTCATAAGTATACGGAGTGCGAAGGAAATTGGGCATATCACTTTTTCGGAAGTACTCCCAAACGTTTATATTAATTTTCATATTGTAATTTATTTTTGGGAAGGATAATTTTTTCCAAGCCCAGCGGGAGGTATAATGACCGTGAAGGGCTAGGAACCAGTCGAACGACACGATTTATTAAGGCCTGTTTCAACCTATAATCGGCGAGAAAATGATAGGCATTTGCCTTTAAAGCTTAAAAAATCAGCCCAAAAAAATGCGAGCGCAATAAAAAAATAGTCATGTGAAAGCTGCAAGTGTTCTACGTAAATGTGCTTGAAGATGTTTACGTTAAAAAAATTTGTATGCTTTGTAGACTGAAAAATGTTTAAAAAAATTTAGGATTTTCGGGACAATTTAAGAATAGTGAAGTTTAGAGCATTACATCTTATACAAGGGGCAATGGGTGAAATTTGAAAAAATTCATGAATATGAAAAACTGTTGTGAACACATTGCAGTTGAGAAATTTGAGAAATAATAAAAATTGTTGCCTAAAAGTACAAAAATTTACACTTATATTATCTTTAGTTCTAATAAAGATGTTAAAGCGATTCAAACTGCAAACTGTAACGGATAGACTCAGTAATTATTCTCAATCATCCGAAAGAATGTGACAGTCTTAATTTTTTTCGAAAATGGCGATATTTTTAGACATTTTTTTAGGTTGGAAAACAAGTGCCAGAAAGCAGCCCCAACCTTTTTTTTACTGCCTAACGCCCATGCCTTTCTTTGGCCCGTGGTTCTGAATCCTTGGGTGGCACCTGGCACGCCCTCGTCAGCGAAAAAAAAAGGTTCGGGCTGCTTTCTGGCACTTATTTTCCAACAAAAAAAAAGGTATAAAAATATTGCGATTTTCACAAAAAATAAGACTATCACATCCTTCCGGGCGATTGAAAATAATTACAGAGCCTATATTTTATAGTTTGCAGTTTAAATCGCTTTAATATCTTTATTAGAACTTAAGGTAATATAGTTGTACATTTTTGTACTTTTGAGCAACAATTATTATTATTTCTCAAATTTCTCAACTGCAATGTGTTCTCCACAGTTTTCCTCATACTCATACAAATAAAAACATTATTTTTTTCTTCGAAATTCGAATATTAGCACGTGCCACCTGGCACTTCAAATTAAGCCATAATAATAAATTTTGTTTCCAACCAAGCCCCACTCTCCCCGCAGCGCTCCAAATATTACTCAAAAATAAAAAAACTACATTTTTAAGTATTATTGTTACTTTTTAGCAATTTTCGTCGCCTTTTTCATATAAATAATTACTAATGGACAATTGGAATATTTACCATGACCATTAAAGAAAATAATCGTATTTTATGATAAAAATGTAATTCTTCGATATTGTATGAAGTAGCAAAATTTTCTAAAAACATAATGCAATTATTTAAATAATTATTTTCAAAATATCTAAAAATTGAGCCAGGGATATTATTTTTATTTTCAAAATAGTATCATATGCTACGTTTTGTTGAATAAGTACATAATTTTTATACATTTATTTTAATGTTTAATAAATTTCTATTTGTTTAAACAGTCTTTATTTGCTCAAGCATTTTTTTCGATAACTAAAAAATATGACTACTGCGCGGGCACATTCTCATTGTGCGCTAAGCGCGTAGGGCTCTGAACCAAGTTTGAGCGTGCCGCCGGCGCGTGGATATGCTATCGCCCTTCGCGATCGTTTTCGTACGTTAAATGCGTACACTTAAATCGAAAAATGCGATTTAAACTTCTAAGGAATTACAGCTATAAATTGTAACAGAAATTTTTTTCGATTTGTTTTTGAAGAAGGTTCCCAAAGCACATACGCTACGGCTTTGACGAATACATTCTCATTACGAAACTCGCCCTCGATAATTTGTGTCTAATTGAAAAACTTCATCAAGATAATTTGTAAATCTTGTTCAAATATACTTCTTTATTCACAATGTGTCTCCAAAGGGTTTACATGACTTACATTCCTTACAATAATTCTGCTTGCAAAAAGTCTTATATCTTATTTCTATTTCCTGTGGCAATTTAGGACTTATTAGCAAACGAGTGAGCGAGTGAGCGTTCAAAAGCGAAAGTGCAAGTGCAAGCGAGAGGGGGGGGGGAATGAGAATGAAGAACGCATTTTAGTCTACATATGTTATTACATATCCATTACTTAAATCTTTACTCTTCTGATCTAAGCGACTTCCGTTTCCTTATTCTTTCCTTTTTCTTTCCTTTTTTTGTACTTTAATTTCCCATGTTTTTACATGCATTCTTTCATTCACCCTCATTCGCTCCGCTAGTACCCTTCAACTCCTTCATCAATTTTTCTCCTAATCTATCCTCCACAAGAATCTTATCTACATTCTCTTGCTAGCATTCTTTATCTTCCATTCCTCTCCTACATCCATGCCATACGTTCTCCCATGTTTCCTTCTCCCATTCACATATTCTACACTTTCTGTTCTCTTCCTTTTTCCAATACATCTCCTCTCTTACCTTGTTTCCCAATCTAAGTCTTGCTAGTCTGGCCCACCGCCCACCGCTCACCCTATCTCTTTTCTAAATACTTTGGTAAACTTTCCTTTTTTATCATCTTATACCATTTATTGTATGTTGACTCCTCTATCATCCCACATCTTTCTATTAATTGTATATTCCTGTGCTGTTAATTCTATCGCCCTCCCTCTCTTCCCTTCTACCTCCATTAAACACTTTCTCGCCAACTCCTATCCTTTTCCTTCCCTCAGCTTCATTTCAAATTTCCATGCCCTCTTTCCCGATCTAATACTTAATTTATCCCTTTGCTTCTATTCTCTCACCGTAAATCTTGACGTCCTACAATCTACCCCTAATGTCCATCTTATATACCGTCCTTGAAAACTCTCAATACCTTTCCTCTCTTTCCATCCCCATATCTCTGCCCCATTACTTAATGCCGGCCATACCAGCGTATAAAATAACCACATTCTCCTTCAATTTTTTAAAATTTCCTTTTTCTATTCTCCATTGCTTTTTCATTACTCCTGCTGCTTTTTTTATCCTTGCTCTTATATGAGCTCCATGATCTCCAATCGTTTGCAAGATATATCCCAAATATTTAAACTCTTTTACTTCTTCTAACTTTATTCCCTTCCATCTCCCCGACCATTCTTTCTGTCTCCTCCTTCTTTTCTAAACCTCATCTTTGTCTTTTCTACATTTAAATTCAGCTTCTATTTCCTCTCGATCTAATGAGTAAAACGATGCTGTTAAGTCCACGAACATTGCTATCATTGTCCTTTTTTCCCTTTTAATCCTCTTATTTACTAGATAGTTCAAAACATGTATGTTGCCCATCACCCCCATTCCTTTTCTAAACCCTGTCTTGTTTCGGTGGCTCTATCTTTTCTTCCTTAACTTCTTTCTTCAATTTCTCCAACAAAGCATTTACATATACTTTATACAGTGATGGCATCAGCGTCACACTCTTGTAATCTTTAACCTCCTCTCCTTTGCCTTTCTTTACTATTGGTATCACTACTTCTCTTTTCCATAACTCTAGCCAACCCTCTCCTTTCCATACTAGATTGCACATTATCCATGTCCATTCCTCTAGTTCTGTCCCTCCATATTTCCATGCTTCATTTGGAATCTACTATACCAGGTGCCTTTCCCTCCTTCATTATTCCTAACACCTTGACTATTTATTCCCTTGTTATGTCCTCTTCCTCATCTCCTTCTCTATCACATTTTCATCCCTTTCTAACTTTTCTCTATACAGCAAATCCAAAAAATATTTTTTCCATTCTACGATCTCAATATCTTAGTTTACTCTTGTTTTCTCCTTTCTCTGTTTACTACCTTCCATGCCTTTTCTTCCGTCTTAGCCTTCTCCGCCTCTTCCTCAAACCTTTTATTCTCTTCTTCTTTCTTTTGATCATACAACTCAGAACAATCTTTCTTTTTTCACATGTATTCTTCCCCATTACTTTTTTCTTTTCTCCACTTTCTTAATTTCTTTCTGACCTCCCTCTTTCTCTTTACAATCCTCATCTCATCCAATTCTATCCCCCTCTTCACTAAATTCGTTATTGTTTGTGCACTTTAATCCTCTTTTTATTTCTCCTGTCATTTTTTCCATCTCCTCGTCCACATTTCCCTCTCCCATTTTGATATTTCTTACCTTTTCGCTAAACTGTTCTTTTCCTTTCCTTGACCAATCTCCTTTTACTATACTCTTTACATTTTCCCCCTTTTTATTCATATTGCTATTACTTTTTTCTCCCTCTAATGTCACTATTAAGAGAAAGTGATTCGAATCAATATAATCACCTACCTCTAGTTCTTTGACCTTCTCTCTTATCTTATCATCCGCTATCACATAATCAATTACCGTTTCTCTTTCTCCTCCTGACCGTGTATATTCTCCGTTCTCATCTCTCTCTATATTTCTCTATAAACCATCCCAACTCCTCCAAGCTCTTTATCAACTTCTTTCCCACCCATTCAGTACCTTATCTTTTGATTTTCTTCCTCTCTCTCTTCTCCCCATTCCCTTCCTCTATCCCCTGTTCTCGCATTGAAATCTCCACATATTATAAGCCTATTCTCTTCTTTATTTTCTTCCATCATTTCTTTCAACTCCTCTGCTTTCTCCTGCATACCTCCATTCACATAAACGCTCGCTATATTCCACTTCTCTCCTCCCATCTTTACTTCTACTACTATTATTCCTTCTTTTTGTTTTTTTCCATTCTTTCTTATATTTCTCTTTCATACATTCATTCCTCACTCCTATCACCATTCCTCCCATTGCTCTGCCCTTTTTATTCTTCCTATTTACATTTTGGTAACCTCTTGGTAATCTTCCCCTTACTCTTTCCCATCTCTTTCCATCTAACCACGTCGACATTTCTGCTATATTCCAGTAACATATCCTCAATTCTTCTCTACATTCGTTTCTCGTTTCTTTTTGCATCTTAATATTTCTTATTTTCCTATCTCCCGTTCCTTCCTCTCCTAGTTCCCGGCACCTCATTTCTTACTAAATCTACCCTTTTTTCATCCCAATCCACCATACTCCGTCTATCTGTATTCTCCCACATTTAACGCATGTTCTTCCCTTTTTTCTTTCCTTTTCCGCTATTTTCCTTAACTTATACTGCATGTTCCTTTCTACACATGTCAAATCATCCTCTATTCTCTCCAAGCTTCCATATAACATCCTCTTCTTTGTCATCACTTCCCTTTTATGTTCCCATTTCTTTAGTTTCACCAGTACCATTCTTTCCCCTCTTCGCTTTTCCCTTCCTACACTTCGCACTTCCTTAGCATCAATCATTTTTAATACTTATTTCACACCTTCCTGCATCTCTCTTTCTTTTCTATTCTTTGTTCTATTTTTCTTAGTCGTTCCTTCTCCGTATTCCTACTTTCGCCCCCTCTAAGATTTCGGTTCGATCAAAACAAATTTCAAATTTTTAAAATGCGCTAAATTTTTTATATTTTGGTTGGAAATATCTGTTTAACGAACTTAAACTTCATTTTGGGAGCCTTAAGAGATGATTTAATTCAGTTTAAGACTCGAGTCAGCTTAGGGCTGACTCGATTGGACAAATCCTTCAAAAGTTAGCATGGCAACAACATTCCAACATTCAGGTAACCTTACATAAAGAAATACAGACAGGAAGACAGAGAGACATCAAAAGATCCGTAAAAGACCACACGGAAAAAAATCCGGGTGCGTGGGTTGGACCTCTATAGGTTCGAAAATGGAACTACGGTAGTTCAATTTTCTTGGGACCACCTTGATTCGGCTAGCGAACGCCTGACGTACTAGTATTGAGACAACATTGCTTCTGCGGATGCGGGACTAGAGTTATCCAACAGAAAGAGCTCGTGCTGTTCGATGCTGGTATGGCAGGAGTTCGGAAGAAGCGGGGCACGATGCATTCTACTAGTTAGACACGTACGATCCCAAGCTCGAGCGACTGCGCTTCAATAAACGCGTGCGTAATACTGTTGTCGAATTGAACAACCGTAGTTCCATTTCCGAACCGATAGAGATCCAGCCCACGCGGACAACATTGGTTCTAGGATATTTGGTACACCCCTTCACCCGGATATTTTTCCATGTAGAGATCGAAAATTTGGACGATTACATTACACTCTCATAAATGAGAATGTAAAAAATAAAATAAAATAGAGCACATACAACTATGTTTTTGACTGTATAGTATGTAGAAAGAATACATTTACCACTTTTAAATTGTTTAAACAAATATAATTTGTTTAAATAATCACTTTCGAACAATATTGTTAAAATCGCAATTAATTGTATGTCTTCTATTTTATTTCATTTTTTAGCTTTCGAAAAATAACATGTCAACAACAATGTTGAAATGTATAAAAATATATAATTATTCAACAAAACGTAGCATATGATACTATTTTGAAAAATACGATTATTTTGTACATTTTTGGGGAATAAATAATTGTTTAAATAATTTACATTCGTTTAAACAATTGACAATTATTTAAAAAGTCATCGTAAATAATCAAATTGTCCATTAGTAATAATTTGTATGAAAAATTCGACGGAAATTGCTAAAAAGTAACAATAATAAGAAAAAATGTAGTTTTTATATTTCTGACTCATATTTGGGGCGCATGTTAATATTCGAATTTCGAAAAAAACTTACTGATTTTCTTTCTTCGGAAAAGGAAACTGGGGGGGGGGGGGGGGGGGGGTCTTTCCCTGTTACTCAAAAAGCGTTTTTTGGACCACCCTAATATGCACTAAACGAGCTCACTCAAACTTACGAAAGTAGCCTACGGAAACACGTTTTTTGAAAAATTGTTCAAACATATTCGCAGTACGCATCGAATCATGTTTGGAAGTTTTGAAAGTTGCTGCTTTTATAGTAGTAATGTTGATACACTGTAATTGGCCTTTCTACATGCAGGGTGCTTCATACCTTCCTTGTCACTCTGGAGTAGTAAATTTTGGATTATAAAATAAACGAGAGGGCTGTTAATAAATTTTCGGTTCTTATGAATCTCTGTAAAAATTTCAGAACTTTGCAGGTATGAGAATGGAATGTGTGTAATTTTCAATACTTTTCGCTTACAAATTGCATGGAAAGCATTATATATTTATAAGGCAGATTATTATATTTCGTAGTCTTAAGAAATAAGAATATTTATAGTTTACATAAGAATTGCAACTGACAGAAAACATATATTTCTTTTTAATTAATTCGTTAATTAATATTATAGTATTTTGTTATTGTTATACTTTTAATATTTTTAAATATTGTGTTACAATCGCAACGTTGATTTTTTTAGCCGTTCAATAAAAACTTTCCGCACTTGAGCTCTCAAATTCAGTAAATCGCTCGACGCTCGAAAACGCTAAAATCGATGGTACCCGGGTCTCAAGAAATAGTAAGGTTTAAATTCAAAAAATTTATTTTTTCGATATACACTTTTGTACATATAATAACAAGGCAGATTCTATTTAAAATGCTTATTTCCGAATGTCCGCAAAATAATAAAAAGTTGAAAATGATCTTTTCTTTAATATTATCCAATTGGAAATTAAGACCGATCTGTGACCACATTTTTTCTACTTTCGCAGACGAAACGTATAGAGGAAACTTTAGATTTAAAACAACTTCCAACGAGAAAGTTGTACTATATAGTTCAAAGAAATTTTCTAGAATATTTTAGATAGATTTATTAAAAATTGCCTGAAATATGTTCTTTGTGAAATAGTACAGGAGTTGGATGAGTTTATGATCCGAGAGTTCAACTGTATCTGCGCAATAATGTTAAAATGTTTTTTATTTATAATTTTTTAAAAGTTGTACCTATATCATTCAGATTCTTTTCGCGTGTGCCCATACGTTTCATTATAACTCTAAGAAAATAATTATTACTTAAAATGAGAATTCTACGAAGATTGTATGCGAAGGACATGAAAGGTACATTTTTATTTATGTATTTAATAATAAGTTTACGTGTTTGTTATTAAAATAAACACAAAGTTTCAATTGAAGAACATATCGGTGGATACTTACATTCCCGAAAATATTGGAAGAAATTAAATAGCCAGAATAGAGTTCGAATAGACCAGTCAGGTATAAGGGTTCCAATTTTTTTCAGTTCGACTCATGTACACAGCACACTTTTTCACCGATCCCATTTACACTCACTTACACTGCCCAGCATACTTTCTATCGTGAAGCACCGGTTCGTGGCACGAGCGCCTCGCGTTGCTGGTTTCCAAACAAAGCCTTCCCTTGTCGTCTCGCTCCCGTCAGCGTGCTTCAAACTACCCGCCGCATTGTCGCCTCTATACCCACGGGGGTGAAGGTGGTATAGGAACTTCCGGTAACAAATCTGACTTCAGTGCCAGGCCGATCTAGGGTCCTTTCTAGGTAGTTTAAAGTTATAAAGTTTGTCATTCGAAGTTATTAATGTGACACCACTGAATCTGGAAAAATCATGATG
>JAAAKG020148116.1:0-10323 GCA_010014905.2 Druon quercuslanigerum
CATTTTAAATTCTCTATCTCACCACGACCTCGCCATTCCTTTCTTCTTTCTAAATACATTCTTCTGCTTACACCCTTGTCGTATAAAGGAGATGTCAAAAGATTGGGTCAAAAGATCCGATATGAAGATCATTAGCGGTATCTTTGTGTTTTAATGAGTTGCAACTATTGCAGCGCAGCTCAATGTACTCATATATGAATCATATAGACATCACGCCTGTTCCTCCCAGACTGAATAGCTCAAATCATTCTGATCTTATTGTTCTTGTCTTTTTCATCAAAATTAAAAATATTCCTTTTGTTTATCTAAAATGTTATTAAAATTAATAAAAACCAGCAATTATTGCATTAACCAATTTTGTACATAAAAACCAACTCTTTTTCACTTAATATCTTTCATGGCCATCAGGAACGATGTATTTTTTTATTTTTATGGTTTATTTATAAAAAAAACACAGTTTTCTTCTCTTTATAGGTCCTTCAGCGGAAATGTGTATGTTATAATATAATAAAAAAGATTAAATTTGTAACAAAAATTAGAATAGTTAAACAGTCAGTTGGCAAAATTAATTTTCAATAAAAAGCAAAATGATTCTAATGAAAATAATTAAACTATTATTATAACTTATGAATTTTAAACTTAAACAATGAATTTTCAACGGCAACAGCCGAATAAAAAAAAATCACTTAATTTTCACTAGAAAAGATCCAACTAGATGAATTTTTAACGAAAACTATAATATATTCAATTCGGGTAAGTCAAATCTTCAGTAAAAAACTATTTAAAAAAAACTAACATCAAAAGAATTAATTACATTTTTAAACAAAGTGATAACTTTTGAACTAAAATTGTTCATCCTAAATTGGAATAGTTGAATGATAAACCAGAAACATGAATTTTCAACTAAAATAATAAATGTTTTTCTAGAATAATTAAATGTTTTACCAACCAACTGAATTTTCAACAAATCAATTTTCAACT
Organism: Druon quercuslanigerum; assembly: GCA_010014905.2. NCBI lineage: Eukaryota > Metazoa > Arthropoda > Insecta > Hymenoptera > Cynipidae > Druon > Druon quercuslanigerum. The sequence goes on from JAAAKG020148116.1 coordinate 982, forward strand.
AAAAAATATCATTTTTTAAACAAAAATTATTTAATTAAATTTTTAGTCAAAAAATGAATGTTTAACAAAGATGATGAATTTTTAACTAAAAATATGGAATGTTAAATTCAAATGAAATAAATTTATAATTAAAAAATACTTTTCTAAAAACAATAATTTTCAAAACAAAAATTACTAATTTTAAATTTCATGATGGATTTTCATGATAAATCTTTAACTAGTTGTTTAATTTATAACAAAAAAAAAAAACGATTTTTTAACAAAATTCAAGAATTCTCAAGCAAATAATTGATTTTTAATAAAAAAAGATGAAGTTTTAAACAAAACGTTGAATTTTCTATAAAAAAGACTATTTTTTTAATAAAATTCAAGAATTCTCAACCAAAAAGTTGAAGGTTCAAATAACAAAGATGAATTCCTAAACCTAAAGAATAATTTACTACGAAAAAAGACGAACTTTTAATAAAATGAAAAATTCGGAAACAAAAAGTTGACGTTTCAACTAAAAAAGAGAAAATTATAAATAATAGATTATTTTACTACGAAAAAAAAAAGATTTTTAAATAAATTTCAAGAGCTTTTAACCAAAAATTAAGATTCTGTAAAAAAAGGTGAGTTTTTGAACCAAAAGATCAATTTACTACGAAAAAAGACGAATTTTCAATAAAATTCAAGAATTTTCAACCAAAAAGTTGAAGTTTTAAGTAACAAAGAGACTTCCGTTTCTAGCATAAAAGTGTAAGGTAGTGGGAATTGTATATGCTGAGTTTTCTGATAATTGTAATGTAATTTGAGATGAATGAATTGTGGAAGTGTATAGAAGGGCTTGGATGTAAGAGATTGTTGAAGGAATTGTGAAATTGAAAAGGGAATGATGATATTTTTGAGGATTGAGACAGAATTTTGTGAAAGTTGAGGTTAGGTTGGTTTGAGGTTTGTAGCAGGGTGGGAGGACTGGGTTGATCGGCTTATTAGTAGCAGGGTTGGGTAGAGACGGATAAAGACAAGGCAGGTACCAGAACGCGACGATAGATAGAGGCAGGGAAGGATAAAAGGTGGGAACGTTTGAAATTGGATTCATGGATAGCGAAGAGAGTAACATCAAGGAAAAGTCGGATTTATAGCAGGAAGTATTTAGTCCATAGAAAGGGGAGATCAAAGAAAGAAAGGCAAGGGGGAAGCAAAAGTAAACTATAGAAAAGGAGAGATTAAGAGCAAAATGCGTGGGACTGATTGAGGCTTTTATCAAAAGGAAGATACGGGAGAGGTGAAGCAGTGAAGAGAAAGACAATTTAGGTTCTAATTTGAAATATCCAAAAATGTTTAGATCGCTTCCAAAAAAGCAGAGCTTTGTAAAGAAGAGTGATAATAGTAATGGGGCTGAAGGAAACGGATATGAAACCGAAGATCATATGAAAGAGGAAAGACTAAAAGAGATTCGCGAAGCCATGATAGAAGTAATAAGCATTCATGAAGAAAAGCAGGAAAAAAAGGGGAGAGGAATTAAGGAAAGAAACAAAGCGGAAAATGGCTGAGCTTAGGGAAGAAATGAAAAAATGGGAAGAAGTCCGACAACAATTAGAAAAGAGAACTCAGTCATTGGAGCAAAAAGAAGAGAAGCAGGAAGTTAATAATAAAAAGGTGGAGGAGTGGCAAGGCAGGATAAGAAAGGTAGAGAGCTAAACACGGCATCTTGGCGAGGGGGAGAGTGGGAATACGGAGAAGGAAAGACTGAGAACAATGGAATAAAGAATAGAAAAGAAAGAAAGCGAAGAAAGAAAAAAAAATAGTGATAAAGGTTATAAGATAAGCGGGGAAGGAGATGCAGGAAGGACTAGAAGAAGTACCAAAAAGGATTGAGGCTAAGGTAGAGATAGAGGAAGTGCGAAGTGTAGGAAGGAGAGAGCGAAGAGGGGAGAGAATGGTACTGGTGAAACTAAAGAAATGGGAACATAAGAAGGAATTGATGAGAAAGAAAACAAAGAAGAAAAAAAAATTGAGAATAGAGGATGATTTGACATGGGTGGAAAGGAAGATGCAGTATAAGTTAACGAAAATAGCGAAAGAAGAAAGAAAAAAGGGAACAACAACATGGGTTAAATATGGGAGAATACAAATAGACCAATTACATTGGGATTGGGATGAAGAAAGGGAAGAGCTAGTAATAAATGACGTGCCGCGAAACTAGGAGAGGAAGGAACGGGATATAGGAAAATAAGAAATAGTAAGAGGCAAAAAGGAAAAAAAACGAATTTAGGGAAGAATGGAGGATATTTTCCAGGAATATATCAGGATTGGAGAGAAAGGATAGAAAGTTTATGAGAAATTTGACACAATAAAATGTTGTAATAATGATAGAGATATGGGACGATTACTAAGAGGTTACAAATGGTAAGTTCAAAATAAATAGAAGAAGAATAAAAAGATCAGAAAAATGACAGAAATAGTAATGTGAGTGAGAAATGAATGTATAACAGGGAAAGATAATAAAGAGAGGAAAGAACAAAAAGAAGGATTAATAGTAGAAGACGTAAAGATGGGAGGAGAGAAATGGAAAATAGTGGGGGTTTGTGTGAACGGAGATATGCAGGAGAAAGCAGAGGAGTTAAAAGAAATGAGAGAAAAAAATAAAAAAGAGATTAGGCTTATAATAGGAGGGGATTTTGATGCGAGAACAGGAGATAGAGCAGGAAGGGAATTAGGAGAAAAGAGAGGAAGAAAATCAAAAGATAAGGTATTGAATGGGGCGGGACAGAAGTTGTTAAAGAGCTTGGGAGATGAGTAAGCAGAATATGCACGGTCAGGAGGAGAATGGGGAACGGTAATTGATTGTGTGATAGTGGATGATAAGGTAAGTTAGAAGGTCAAGAAACTAGAGGTAGCTGATTATATTGTTTCAGATCACTTTCCCTTAATAGTAACAATAGAGGAAGAAAAAAGTAATAGTAATATACATAAAAAGGAGGCTAAGGTAAAGAGTGTAGGAAAAGGGAATTGGTCAAGGCAAGGAAAAGAATAGTTTAGAGAAAAGGTAAGAAATATCAAAATGGGAGAGGGCCAAAAACTACGAAAGTCCCAAAAGCGTCCTTGGGTCGTTCCCTGGATGTTCTATGTCAGTCCAATCAACGTTTCTAAGACGTCCAATGTTTTAAAGATGTCCTAAAGTTGACTTAAAGACATAGACGTTCTTCAGACTTCTTTCAGACTGACATTACACGTCCTAAGAGCATCCCTAGGATGTCTAAAAAAGATGTTAGAAAATATGTCTTAGGGATGTCCCAAAGACGTCTCTAGGACATCCCTAATGTTTTTGTCCACTAGGACATGTAAACGAGGAGATAGAAAAAGTAATAGGGCAAGTAAAAAGAGGATTAGAGTGCACAAACAAAAATGAAGTTAGTAAAGAGGGGAATAGAAGTGGATACGTTTAGGATTGTAAAGAAGAAATGAAGAAGGTCAGAAAGAAATTAACAATGTGCAGAAAAGAAAAAGGTAATGGGCAAGAATATAGGATAAAAAAGAAAGAGTATTCAAAGATTGTGTGATCAAAAGAAAGATGAAGAGAATAAAAGGTTTGAGGAAGAGGTGGAGAAGGCTAGGACGGAAGAAGAGGTATGGAAGGTATAGAAGGAAAGAAACGTTAATAAGGCGGGAAATATGGTAGAGTAAGAGATAAGGAAGAAGACATAAGAAGGGAGGAAATAGTCAAGGTGTTAGGAATAATGAAGGATGGAAAGGCACCTGGTATAGATGACATTCCAAATGAAGTATGAAAATATTGAGGGACATAACAAGAGAAATGGGAATGGATATCTTTAATCGAGTATGGAGAGGAGAGGGGTGGCTAGAGTTATGAAAAGAAAGAGAAGTGATACCAATGGATAAGAAACGCAAAGGAGAGGAGGTTCACAATATAGGGATGTAACGCTGATGCCTACACTGTATGAAGTATACATAACTGTCTTGTGGGAGAGATTGAAGAAAGAAGTTGAGAAAAAAAAGATAGAGTCACCGATTAAGACAGGTTTTGGAAAGGAATGGGAGGTAATGGTAATGGTAATTCTGAGCTATCTAGTAAATAAGATGATTAAAAGGGAAAAAAGGGCAATGATAGCAATGCCCGTGAACTTAAACGCAGCGTTTGACTCATTAGACCGGGGTGAAATAGAAAAAGGTATGTTCAAAAAGGAGATAAGAGCAAGGATTTCCTCTGAGCCCACTTTTATTTAATATATGAATATCAGACTTGGAAGAAGAAATGAGGAGAAAAGTTTGGGGAGGAGTTTGATAGGGAAGGAAAAGATATAGTTCTGATGGCAGAGGACGAAGAAGGGTTGAGGGGCTAAATTACAGGATTACAGAAATACTTAGATGGGAAAAAGTGAATTTAAATCTAGAAAAGACAAAGATAATAAGGTTTAGAAAAGGAAGGGGAGAAAGACAGAATGGACGGGGAGTTGGAAGGGAATAAAGATAGCAGATGTAAAGGAGTTTAAATATTTGGGATATATTTTGCAAAAGAATGGAGATCATAGAACTTATATAAGAGGAAGAATAAAAAAGCACCAACGGTAATGAAACCGAAATAGGGAATAGGAAAAAGGTTTTAAAAAAATTGGAGAGTGATAGTGGTGGGGGGACCCCATTCCGAGAAAAGTTATTCCCCTACAAGTCCGATCGCAGCACTATTCAGAAGGTGGACTCTAGAGTGAAATGATTCATAAAAGTGCTGTTTTCTCAAAAAAACAAAAAAAACATTCAAGGTAAGAAAGCCCTGCTTTGCATGCTTGCATGTATCTTTTACCATCCGCAGAGAGTAACCTTTAACATCCAGACAGTTGTCCTATAATTAAACGTTAAAGAGTTTAACCCTAAAAATCGAGATGCTAAGTATAAAAATCCATTTTTCTCCGTGAATAACAGTGATTAGTGGTTGTAAGTTACAGGCATAGAAATTACTCTTTCAGAGTATATTCATGTCTATGAGTGAAACTTTTTTTAAAACCAGATAGAGGAAGCGTCGAAATGAAAAACGATTCTTCCGTGCGGTACTCACGTAACGTAATGCATTTGAACAAGGTGCAAATTCTGTCCTGAGATAGTGTTACATCTTATGTTGGGAATGCGCCACTCTTTATCCTCTGCTTTGCGAGAACACCGGTTAAACTGGAATCCGCTCCAGTAACTTCTTCGATAAAAATCCATTAATTACGGTCTGAAATTGTTGCACGCACTTTATCACCTTAATTGTATGCGTCGATTCGCATCCGGACATAAACAGCCCTATAAATCTAATATAATCGCATCTGCGGATATAATATGTGCATTTGGTTAAACTCTGTTTCTTTTTTTATATAGAGTCGTACTTCTAATAATAGGGGATTGCCTTTGGCTTTTAGTTTTCCACATTATCACACTTATTGATAAACTTATTAGAAACGAAGAATCGCTATATAACCGGTTTGGTTATTAATATTATTAAATTTATTCGCTCATAGCTAATCCTGGATCGTAGTATCTTGCATGTTTTTTTTAACATACTATCAGGTGTCTATATATCTTTATAGGCTTCATTTACACACAGAAAGAAAGAGACTTTCATTTTTAACAAGAAGAGGACGAAAGTTAGTGAAACGATTGAGCCTCAATTGGTTTATTTTTAACAATTGGAACATTGAAAGTATTGCAGTTTTTTTTTTAGTTTTCACATTGATCATGACAAAGAACGTATGCATGGAGAAAAATGAATGTTTCAATGTAGATGTTCTAAATGTAAGATTTTATATATTTGTATTTATGATTAATTGTATATATTTTCGATATTACAATTATGGAACATTACAATTTTTGAACATTTTCAAACCTTAAGTAACATAAATTGATATAATTTTAATTTGCAGTTTACATATCATTCGTTCTCCGCTTACTTACCCAGTTTTTATTTTATTTTTTTTTGAACAGTCCGGTGCCACTTAATAAGAGGCCTGTAGGATAAAAATTGGATAAGAGTTGACCAGTGTAGATATTTGTTAATTCTTTAAATTAAATGATTTAAAAAAAAAAGTATTTAGAAAAAATGAAGTTAATTGATTTTTGCATATAATAATGCAATGTAAATAATGAAAACACTGACATATATTGCTAGTCGGTGTGATTGAAGGTATGAAAGTGATGAGAAAAATTTTGCAAACTTAATAAATGTATCAAAAAAATATGACAAACACCATAATAATAATTTTAAAAATATTAATTAATAAAGGAAGAAAACATTAATACAATATTCTTCGTTGTAGCCTTTGAAATGCGCGCTTATCATTTTATACATACTCAGGAATTTTTTATTTTTATGATTTATGCTACAATAAATAATGAAATAATTAATTTTTGCTCTACATACATACATATATGTATATATATATATATATTTATTTATTTATTTATTTATTTATAGCAGCTTATTAAATTTATGTTTGACGGATTTATACAATGAATGATGTAAGTATAAATAGAGCTTGTTTCGTTTGAAACTACACTCATTGGCAGTTATTTAAATGATGAATGTAGCTGTTTGGTTAAAATGAAATATTTTTCAATTTAATATTCGAATACCTTATTAAAAATTTATCTTTTTTGTGGAAAATGCAACTGTATTATTTTGGAATTCGTTTTTTTTTAATTAAAAATTGAACTTTCTGATTGAAAATTAAACTATGTCGTCAAAAATTAAACCTATTCTCTCCCTAAATTTATTTATTTTTTTTAAATCAACTATTTTCTTATTCTGATACGTTTTTTGACCAAAATTAACTGTTTAAATTAAATTAAGTTAAACTTTGTATTAAAAAATTTAATTATTTAACTAAAAAAATTAAGTCTTTTCTTGAAAAGTTATCATTTTGGTTAAAAATTCAACTGTGTTTAAGAATTATCTGCTTATAATAGAAAATCTTTTTTATTTGAAAATTAAACCAGATAAAAATATTTAATTCACATATTAAAACAAAATTTTTTTTTTTTTTTTAAATGGAACATTAAAAAATGTAATATTGAAGTGATTGGTTAAAAATATATTTATTTTTTAAACTTTCGCCCTTTTCGTTAAAAAATAAAGTTTTTGGCTCAAAAATTTAACTGTTTGGTTAAAATGAAATATTTTTCAATTTAATATTCGAATACCTTATTAAAAATATATTTTTTTTTGTGGAAAATGCAACTGTATTATTTTGGAATTCGTTTTTTTTTAATTAAAAATTGAACTTTCTGATTAATAATTAAACTATTTCGTCAAAAGTTAAACTTATTTTGTCAGAAATTTTTTTTTTATTTTAAATCAACTATTTTCTTATTCTGTTATATTTTTTGGAAAAATTTAACTGTTTAAATAAAAAAAATAAAATTTTATTTAAAAATTCAATTATTTAACTAAAAAAATCAAGCCTTTTCTTGAAAAGTTATTTTTTTGGTTGAAAGTTCAACTGTGTTAAAGAATTAATTGTTTATGATACAAAATCTTTTTTATTTGAAAAAATTAAATTAAATTTTTTACTCAAAATTAAATTTTTACTTTAAAAATCAACTTCTTATTGTTCAAAATTAAAACGCTATTTTTATTGAAATATCAAGTTTTATATTTTTAGTTGATTAAACAAGATATATTTGGTGTCAAATTCATATCTTTTGGTTCTGCATGTAAATGAAATTTTTTGGTAATTTTGTTTTAAAAACATTCTTTTAGGTCAAAACATCACAATTTTTGTTGAAAATTAGTATTTTTGGTTTAAGAAATGAAGCAATTTATTAAAAAAATCTAACCATTTGGTCGAATATTTGGTATAATTATAAATAAAAATCCATTTTTACGTTGAAAAATCAACTTACTTGTTAAAAGTACTTTTTCGCGTAAATTAATTATTTAAACTGATTTATTTTATATTTATTATTTATTAAATTAAATACTGTTTCTTTCTAGTAAATGTATCTTTTTTAATTAATTATTCTAATAATTGGTTAAAAGTGTATTTAAATTTTAAACATTCGCCCTTTTCTTAAAAAATAAAGTGTTTGGTTAAAAAATGTAAGTGTTTAGTTGAAATAAAATATGTTTTAATTAATTATTCGAATATTTTATTAAAAAATTATCTTTTTTGTGGAAAATACAAATGCTTCTTTTTGGAATTCGTTTTTTTTTTTAATTTAACTTTCTGATTAAAAATTAAACTATTTCGTCAAAAATTAAACTTTTTCTATCCGAAATTTAATTATTTCTTAGCAAAATCAACTATTTTGATATTCTATTATCTTTCTTGGCAAATATAAACAGTTTAAATTCAATTAAATAAAATTTTGTATTGAAAGTCATCTTTTTGGTAGAAAATTCAACGTTGTTTAAGAATTAATTGTTTATGATAGAAAATCTTTTTTATTTGAAAATTAAACTATATAAAAATATTTAACACATTTATTAAAAATAAATTTTTTTTCTGAAAATTAATTTTTTTTTGAAAATGTAACATTAAAAAATGTAATATTAAAGTGATTGGTTAAAAATGTCGTTTAAAAATAAAGTTTTTGGTTCAAATGAAATATGTTTTAATTTAATATTCGAATATTTTATTAAAAATTTATCTTTTTTGGGGAAAATGAAACTGTTTCTTTTTGGAATTCGTTTTTTTTTAATTTTGTATTAAAAATTTAATTATTTAACTAAAAAAATGAATCGATTTCTTGAAAAGTCAACTTTTTGGTAGAAAATTCAACTGTGTTTAAGAATTAATTGCTTACTATGGAATCTTTTCATGCCGAACCAAAAGATATGAATTCGGCACCAAATATATATTGTATTTCAACTAAAAATATAATGCTTGATGTTTCAATAAAAAAAAAACTTTTTAATTTCGGACGACAAAAAGTTACATTAAACCAAGGAAGGTGAATTTTTGGACAATTCAAGAAGTTACATTTTCAAGGTAAAAATTTAATTTTGAGTAAAAAAACGTAAATTTAATAAATGAGTTCAATATTTTTATATGGTTTAATTTTCAAATAAAAAAGATTTTCTATCATAAACAATTAATTCTTAAACAAAGTTGAATTTTCTACCAAAAACATGACTTTTCAAGAAAACGCTTCATTTTTTTAGTTAAATAATTTAATTTTTAATACAAAATTAAAAAAAAAACAAATTCCAAAAAGAAACAGTTTCATTTTTCATAAAAAAGATAAATTTTTAATAAAATATTCAACTATTAAATTAAAACATATTTTATTTGAACCAAAAACTTTATTTTTTAACCACATTTTTAACCAATCACTTTAATATTACATTTTTTAATGTTACATTTT
>JAAAKG020148117.1:0-10323 GCA_010014905.2 Druon quercuslanigerum
AGTTTTTAAAAAAGGCATTCACTAGAAAAGCTGACAAGGCCCTGACTAGTTTCCCCTACATAAGGTATTGGCGAGTTCAAGCGTTACACCCTTGTCAGGTTCCAGCCAGTTTTTCTGACCAGGACCACACCAGGGGAAACTGACCAGAACCCTACTAGACCCACGTTAAGATTTCTGCACGGGCGTGAGCGTGTGGTAATTTATAAACTTCGGTAATACATCAACAAATAAATTTAAAAAGTGATTTTCAGAGTAAGTGTTGAAATATGCCTAAATTAATTTTATGTGAGAAATAATCCGAGTATTATTGAATGTTTAGACTAAGGGTAAATTTTTAGCAAAAAATGGAATAGTTAATCTTTTAATTAAAAGCAATAATTTTAAATTGTAATATAAATTTTTTACCAACTAGTTGATTTTTTTACTAAAGTATTAAACTTTCAAAACAAAATGAGGAATTTTCGATACAAAACAGACAGATGACTTGAGGGCCTAATGCTATAACAGGGTCCACTGCTGATTGGTAACATAAATTTATAGGACGTTATTACAGTCAAGCCTTCAATTGTCAAATCGGAAATATGAAATTTTTATAAAAAAGTTAATTTTCTACAAAAAAAAAAACGAATTTTCAACATAATACAAGAACTCTCAATCCAAAAGTTGAATTTTAAACTAAAGTAGAATAATTATGAACAAAAAAAAACATTTTTAACCAGATTTAAGATTTCTCAGCCAAACAGTTAAATTTCTATCAAAAAATGATTAATTTTGTACAAAAGAAGACGAATTTTCATTAAAATTCATAAATTCTGAGGCAAATAGTTGAATTTTTAAGAAAGAAAGAAATCTTTTTAATTTTGTTGAAAGTTGTTTAAATTTAAAACCTAGTTGTTAAATTTTGAACCAAAAAGATAAATTTTTAAACAAAAAGAATTATTTTTTACCGAAAAAAAAACCTTTTAACAAAATTCAAGAATTCCCAACCAATAAATTGAATTATAAAATTCTAAAATTTTTAAATTCAAGAGCTTTTAACCGAAAAGTTGAAGTTTCAACCAAAAAAGATAAAATTTTATACGAAAAGATTAATTCACTACCAAAAAAGATTTTTTTTTAACAAAATTCAAAAGTTCTGAACAAAAAACTTGAATTTTTAACTAAAAACAAAAAGATTTTAAGCAAGAAGATGGTTTTACCGCCAAAAAGAACGAATTCTTCGTAAAATTTAAGAGTTTTTAACCAAAAAGTTAAAGTTTCAACTAAAAAATATTAATTTTGAAACAATAAAAAAATTTACGACCAAAAACATTGATCGCCTGGAAACATAATAAGAACGTTACCATATGTAGCTTTAGAACAAAAATTTCTCTAAATTCTAAAATTTTAATATACTTTTGTAACGTTACTTTGACTGCCCCCTCCAATACCCGTCACCAAGCGTAGGTTTTTCAAGGAATACCCCCCCCCCCCCCCAGTGGTAACGCAGATTATGGACGATCCCTTATTCACTAATTTTATACACTTCCGTTCATCTAAATTTAAGGGCAAGTCACACGCTCAGATCCCTATATTACCGACCTCACTTTTTCAGTTCACTGAAATTTTGGAAAATCTGCCAGGAGACCATAAAGTACGTTTATGTACTTAATTTGAGTAGGAATTTCGATTTAAAAAATTATTTTCAAAGAAATTAACTGAAACCATTTTTAGACATAACCTCGAAATTTTTTAAGCCTAAGAAGTTTGGGCCGATATTTTACATGTAAAAAAGTTCTTAGATTTAAAAAATTTCAGGGTAAAAAGAAAATATGTCGAAAATTGTTCCCAGTTATAATTTCTTTGAAAATAATTTTTAGCGAAATTTCGTCTAAAGTGAAGTATACGTTATATATTTCATATCACACCTTTTATTTCCTTCAGAATGAGCGTCAAGATATAAATTTTACCAAGACAAAATTTTCGGCCAGCTCTTTATCCTACGGGATTCCAAAGAGTACAAAAAATCTATTTTTTTAAATATAAAAAAAAATTGAATATGGTTTTTTTCAAAAAGTCAATTTCAATTTTAATTAAAAATTTTTTTTAATATATTTATAATAGTATTAAAGTACATGAAAAGAGCTTTCCAAAACACTATAATAAAAGTCCAATCGGATGATCATTAAAGAATTTACACTAAGGGGCCGTCCACAAATTACGTAAGGGTTCAGACGGGAGGGGGGTGCACAATTTTCTTACGATTTCTTACGTTCGGGTGGGAGGGAAATAGACAATTCTTACGTAATAAAATAATGAAAACAAAATATGGTCCTATAAATCTAAAATTTATTGATTATTAAAACTTAATGAGTGAATTAGTCTAATTTTTGTTAAGCAAACGATATTAATGCGAAAAAACGATCAAAAGTAAAATACTAGCAAACAATACAGTATATAAAACTGCTGAGTGGATTGAAAAGAGGGACGTTAATGACAATGATTTAAAACACTTTATTGATAAAAATAATGCTAAAGATAAGGAGAATAACGACGATGGGTTCCCAATTATTGAATCTATAAAGGAATGGCTGGAGAATCCGTGGACGATGGATTTAATAGATTTGACTGATAATTTTTTTCTTACTTATGTTTTTACGTTCTAAACGTACGCCTTTTTATATTGCAATGTATAAATATTAATATTTGAAAATCTTACGGTTCCTTACGTCAAGAAATTAATTTTAGGTGGGAACACTTGACGTATTCTACCCCATAGGTATTTGAGTGGATCACATGCTATTTTGTGGGTTTTAATATTTTTCTTCCATTTACTCGATTTTTAAAATTCATCTTCAATTCGTATACATTTTATCGAAATATTTATCATTCCCCTGAATTATTTTGAATTATTTTAAATAATTATAAATTCATATGGATTTTATCAGATTCTTATACTAATTCTGTTCAATCTCATTTATTTGAATTCAATCGATATTTTTATTTTAACAATTTTGTTCTACTCGCTTAATTTGTTTTATATTTCTTTTGAATTCGCACGAATTTCATCCAAGTCTTCTAAAATCCCTTGTATTCTATATAAATTCACCCCAATTTTACTGAAAAGTTGGTGTCTATAAATTGTTCAAATTTAGTGCGAATCAAGTGAAACCAATTACATTTACTTATTTGTTTATAACAAATTAAGTAAGTTTTTTAAAAGTTGCGTTGCTATTTAACATCTTAGTTTATGTATAGTAGTTTCATATTTTCTAGATATTTTTGAGTAAATCCAAGTCATTTCTCATTAAATAAAAAAATACTTTAATTTTGTATGGAAAATCGGCCATGACAATTTGATGCGGAATTTTATTAGATTTCATAATAAAATGAGCGTTCAGATCGGCCATTAAAATTTAAGTATGTCATTAACTAACTCTAGAAACGAATGTATAGATCGCAGACATTGATAGACAGAAAGAAATCGTTTTAACTTCTAGTCTTATTGTAATTATATTATCAGTGATTTTCTCTAAAAATAATATGCCATTCAATAATTTCGATTGTTTTTATTAACAAATAATATGAACAAATGCACATTTTAAGCGTTCTCAGTATAAAAAAAATCGTTTAAGCGTCTACTCTTATTTTTATTGACAAACATTTTTTATTTATTTATTTTTCTTTATTTTATAAACAAATACACATTTTAGTCGTTTTTAAGTAACAAGAAATCGTTTTTTCTTCTGATATTCTCGAAATTACACTATTCCAGCTATTCTTTAATTTAAACAAATGTAAATTGAAGACATTTATTGGCAGAAAGATGATTTTTTTTATATTATTTTTTTAATTACATTGAAAATGATGTTCTAAATGAAATTTCGTTATTCATCATTATGTCTTTAGTTTGTAAACAAATTAGATAAACAAATGCACATTCTATGCATTTATAGGCAGATAAACAGTTTTTTAAAATTATATTGGGAATTATGTACTGTAAATTTGTTTATGAAATAAAAGATTAGTGATGCATAGAAAATTTTGATATGCAAGACAGAATTGGCAATATAATTTCTAGAAGATAAATACATTACTTTTAGCTTAAAAACACCTAAAATGTGCATTTTTTATGTAACTTGTTTGTAAAATAAACAAATATTGATGAATGACAAAATATTTGTAGGAAGCATAATGACTGTCCTACTCTATTATGTGAGTCTATGTACTGAGAAAACTATTTCCCCTCAGTTGAATTGTATTTCAAGAATAATACAACAATGAACAATAAAGTATAACAATGTGAATATTGTACATTTTAAAATAAAGTTTGTGGTTAGTTGTACATTTTTTTTAATTGACCCAATTCTAGAAAAAAACTTGTAGATTATTATAGAAATGTTTTGGAAATTTTTGATTTTTTTCGTAAAAATCGTTAAAAATGGTAGAAAATTAAAAAAATTATTCTATTATATATTATACAAGTTTTTACTGGAACTTCACCTCAGCGAGTTTGTTTTGATGAAGAATCTGGAAAATTTTACTTTCAGCGATTTATTTAACAAACTTTATAGTTTAGCCTAAAATTTCACTTTTTCAAGTTTCTTTCTACCATTTAACCATCTTTATTTGTTAAAACAATTTATTATCTTTTGATATCGCAAACTAATGGTAATTTCTAAACACTAGCCACTAGCCACTAGTTTATTGTTTAAACAATTTATAATTGTTTGAATGAAGCTTTTGATAGGAAAATGCAAAAGAAGCCTAATTAGTAAAACAAATTTTGTTTGTTTGTTTTTGTCTTATAATATCGCAAATTATAGCTATTTTTTAAATACTATGGCCAAATTAATAAATGTGAACATCTATTTTTAAATATATTATTTATTTTTTATTATTGTTATCTATTTAAAAATGTTCTTGCAAAGTAATTGTAATATAACGAATATGTTTAGAAATGGGTGCTGACATTTTTTAATTAGGCCACATCATTATGAAAATATCATTAATTTGCAATAATTTTTTTATCAAATAAACATTCTTTCAATAATTAGCAGTAGGTTGTAAAATCTAAGAATGAGAAATTCTAAATTGATTAAGCACGAAAGATACAAGTAAAAAGAAAAAATTAACTCTCCAAATTAATAAATTAGGCCAAATTTGAAGAAGTTACCCCTTTAAAAAGCTAGATTTAAACAAACAAAAATTCTTTAAACAATACAAAATAAAGTCTCCAAACTAATTAAATTTGTTACAACGTTGATAAAATCCGGATAATTCGACGAATTCTACAATAGAAATAAAAAATTTCAAATAAACAAAAATTACTGAACAATTAATAATTAATTAATAAAAAGTACATCAAATATTGTAGTTTATTATTTCCTAAGTATCTACGAAAAAATGAGAAATGAGTGGGGGAGGGCAACAAATTCATACCAATTGATATTTGTTTGGATCACCTTAATCTAGAGTCTAGACACCCTTCGACACCCTTCAATTTCAATGAAAAATTTGTCCGTGTATGAGTTTCTGCTAAAGGATTTGAAACAATGCAGTCATTAAGATATATTATTTGAAAATTTAATTATTTTTTAAGGCTCTATTTCCGTAATTGTTATCATTCATATTTTTATCTCTCTCATATGTCAAGGGTAGCAATACAGAACTAAAAAAAAGAACGAAAAATGGGAATTTTTTTCAATTTTCAGTTAAAAGAAAAATAAAGCTAAATTGATAAAAAAAACATTTGACTACTGAATGTTGAGAGTTTGGTGTATTTATTGTCTGTTTTAACTTCGCAGAGAAACATTTTATATTTAAAAATTTGTATTTAGTTATGGGGTTAATACCGGATCTTTGATATTTTTTCTAAGATTTTTATTCATATTAATAATTATTTTATTGCTTCAAACTTTTTACACATAAATTGACATAAATACTATTTGAACTTTTTTTTAAATTTTACTTCCATTGTAAATATGGTTAGTACGGCTGTTTGAAGTTAGCCCTGCTAAAATCTGGATGACATGATATCTCCATATGGTTGGGGCCGCCTAAATTAAAATCCGTAAAAAACAATACAAAATGGCGGGTTTGAAAATTTTGAAACTTTTTACCATAAATTGTTTAAAAAAGAGTTACATATTATAGGATAATAATTTTGGCGGTTCGGGCGATAAACACACATTTGAAGAATAAGCTGTAAAAATTTTAGACCGATCGGTCCAGTATTTTTTTTTTAATCATGTCAACCAGACCGAAAAACGTTGTTTCGAGGAAAACGCGTTTAGGTTTTTTTTCTCTAAAGTACATGTAAAAAAATTATGAGTCTTTGACATATTCCTGAATTTTCCGACCAAAATAATACCTCCCACAGCATTTCTACATATGCTTAATACAAGAATTCGTCATTTTTGTAAAATCGATTTTTTGAAGAAAAGTTCCTGTACTACCCCTTTAAAAGAGACGGAATTTGGGTTGCTTATTATTGTTCTGAATTATATGAGATCATTTTTTCTTTTCAGCATTTTTATCGAGTAGAATGGATGAGCTACTTATTTTCCATTTTTTTAAACTAGAGTAAGGGGGGGGGGGCGTTATCTATTTTCAACATTTTTTTAGTTTTAATAAAGGAAATTTCTGTTTTTATTTTTTGCGGATTTTGAAGAGGCGAGTTTTCACTTTTCAACTTTTTTCAGTCGAGGTGTGGGGGGGGGGATTTGGTATTTAACATTCATATAAAAGTGGCAACCTTTTTGTTTTAAACTGTATACTAATTAAAAAAAGGTTAATGTTGCAGTTTAAATAAAAAGGTTTGTGTTAGAAATGTTTTAGGCTCTAACTTCAAGAGTTTAAAATTCAAGAGTTCCACTCTGAGTCCCTTAATTTTCAGTTCGGTTTTCATTATCTCGAATGAAAAAACTTTATGCACTAATCGTCCGAATTATTTATTTTCAATTATCGTAAGAAATATTTGAAAACCAGTATATGACCGGGAATTTTTTTCTTCTATTAAAATGGTCACTCTGAATAAGTATGTAATTGTACTAGCTAACTATAGAAGCTATTATATGCAAAATTGGTAATATAATTAAGTAATATAAGCAAAGGCAGCTTAAAATGTGTATTCTCTGGAAAATTACAGAAGGGTGCCGATAACAGCCGCAGTGTCCATTACCTGATTTTTAAATCGCCATAACTATTTTTGGGTTGAATTATTTTTACGATTCCTCTTGAGACTTGAGGGTTTAGGATTTTTTAGACAATTTTTTGCTGTCTTAATCTTCCAGTTACCGAAATTTCTTTTCCTTTTCCCTTTCCCTTTCTTGTTTAAACAAAATCTCCAGGGGACAGTACCATTTCTTTTGTAACTTGGGGAAAACCAGCAATTTGAATGATATTTGCGGGTGGCGTGCCCGCATTTCTACCTGACCCATAATAACCAGTACTCTTCACACCAGTCTAAGACTCTAAGTTCCTGAGAGATTTTCAGGTTGGATTATAACGTCTTTTATTGGCCTGGTAATCCCAAGTCCAAAGGATAGAATTTAGGAGACGTATTTCCCCGTCGTAATACCAGTAAATGCCATAATCACCCAGAGTGCTCCTCCTCTTTCTTCCTTAGGTCCTTTTGATATACAGCACGTCTCACAATTAAAGCACTTAGGTGAATCTCGTTCAAAATTTTCCCAAACTACCAGCAAATAAATCTTTCTGATTGATTCTGACAAATTGTACAATTAAACAGAAAAATTATGAGTAAAATATGATTTATTTGTTGTCCAGCAAATATATATTAGCCGGGAATAATAAATCGGTTAAAATAATATTTTATGGTTGCAAATCAAAAATTTGGAATCATTCGATTTTCTTTCTACATTCATATTGATTACAACAGGTGTAAAAATACTGATTTGCCAGATTAAGAAGTACGCTCTTACTTTTTAATTAGATTTTTTTGTTTAATTTGACAGAAAAAAGGAGGCGATAAATAGCTTATGAGAAATACATGATAAAGGGTCAGTGGAGGGCTTTTACATGGTGAATTTGTGAAGCTCTTCATCTGGGGTGATTGCTGGAGAGATCGATCAGCTATCTGGGTCGGAGCAATGTTGCGGAACGAAAGTGTTGTTTATATAATCAACGCGGGAATTCTATATTATTCTAGCCCCCCCCCCCCACACAATCTCCTTCCTCACTTTTCTTGCATGAAGCCTCTGATAGAACCGTACGGCTTATGCTTCTATTCAACTCCCGACATAAAACCCCCCGGTTTACGATATTCCTAAAATTGATAGCCTCCTCAATTTCTTGATAGGGGGAGTCGCGGGGCCGAATGAGAAGATGTGCTCCCAATCCCGTGTGCCAAATAGCTCGTGAGTCGCACTCACATTGCGTTAGTTGCATCAGGTTAAGCCATGCGTCCAAATACAACCCCAGAAACTAAACCTAAAAGGACCCCTTTTTCCAGAAAACGTATGGCCTGTGACATAATTAAATGCTCATATAATATCCAAAAGACATATTTTGGGCTATGAATTAAAAAAAATTACATGGTACTGTCAGCATTGCGGAAGCTACCAGTACCATGGTAAAAATATTTGTTATATCAAATATGCATTGATCAAAAATTCGGCTCATCCTATATGCAGGTATCGTAAAAGTTAGTATATCAGAATTGAGGGCTCATTTTAGTCTCTTTAGCGCTCACAAAAGCAATTGTCCAAACCATCCCTTAACATTGGAAAAGTACCCCTTACCCAAAAGTGCTGATGAAGTGCAAGACAAAATATTGCATCAGTTTGAAATATTTTCTACCCGTCTAAAAACATCAAACACTTTACCAAAAAACACCCCTAACACTCGAAAACCACCCCGTAAACTCGTAAAGGAAGGCTGAGAAAGGGGTGACTGAAAGCGAGAGTTTGGTGTAATTTGATTTTCTCGCACTGTGCCCAAACATTTTATATCCTATGCCGGAATTAAGGGCTTATTTAGGGCTCATTTAATACTCAATGCAACATGCAGAAACATGAGATGTTTTCACAAGGTCAGAAAATATTCTAAACTTTGTAATGTCACGGGATGGTTTTCGAAAATTGTTTTTTGCGATGTTCGAGAGCCTAAAAAAAAGCCCTCATTTCTGACTTATGGGTAAGGGGTAGTTTTCCAATGTTAAGGCATTGTTGTGGGGAGTTTGCAGAGCCTTAAATGAGCCCTCAATTATGATGTACTCACTTTTATGATTAGTGCATTTTTTTAGGGTAGTTTTTTGTATAGGGGTTGCTTTTTTAAAATTGCGCTGGAGGTCATGTGAGAGCCTTAAATGAGCCCTCAATTCGTGTGAGAGAAAAAAGTTGATATAACAAATATTTCTATCCTTAATTCCGACATAGGACATATAATGTTTGGGCATAGTCCGAGAAAGTCAATAACTGCTGAGCTACTTCATTCGCAGTTTTATGTTGCATTCCTTTACGGGTTTTAAAAATATTTAAGTTTAAAACCATGTGGCTTGGACTCGGACATACCCCTTCCCTCATTTAGACCAACGTGGCCTTTCGCCGACCCCCTCATCACCACCCCAAGAAACCACGTGATTTATGAAAGAACCCTAAATTGAAGCGATTTCAAAGGATTTGAATCTGTTTAGCTTTTTTTAAAGGTGCAAAGGAACATTGAATAGATTATTTCAAATAAATTAAAGAATTTTCAAAAGATTTTAATGATTTAACAACTCCAAGGATTTTTCAAAAGCTTTAAAAATCTCAAGGTAAAAATTTAAAAAAAATAAATGAGATTAAAATCAAATTTAAGATCTTATTTAAGATCTAATAATGAAGATAATGTGCAGAATTTTTGAAAATAAAAAAAACGTGAATCTAAAGACCAAATTTGGACAAACAAAAATGATTATACAAATTTGGTCGCTAGATTCTTCGTTTTATTTTCAGGAATTCTGCACATTATTCTCAACGTATTTCAAAAGATTTTAAAGGTCTTATAATTTATAGCACTTGTCTAAAATGTTGGAACCCTACTAAATTGTGCTTTGATATGAAAACTTATAAAGAATATATTCTCTAAATAGAAACATTAACTTTTTGGCAATTATTCAGAAACTTGATTATAAATATAGCCATACATTTTAATTGTTAACCAATTTTAAATTATTTCTTAGATTTTTTAATTGAATTGCGTAAAGATAAATTTGAACCATTAAAATTATATTAAATATCAAATTTTAGTTTTGAAATGAATTATTGGGATAAACTTCCGATTAGGGTGTACCTCCAAAACCCATGAAACTACGTATATCTACGTATTTTGACGCGCTGA
>JAAAKG020148118.1:0-10323 GCA_010014905.2 Druon quercuslanigerum
CGTTGAAAATTCAACTATTTTTAAGAGAAATAAACTGTATTCTTAAAAATTAAACTATTTTTGGAAAAATTACTGAAATATAACTATTCTATTTTTGATTGAAAATTTATCCTTTAAGTTGAAAACTCAACTATTTTTTAGAAAATTCATTTTTTTTTTTTTCATTTTTTTGCTAAGAATAAATTTTGATATCTGAACATTTATCTACTTACAAATTCAGGAATTTTTTTGAAATTTCTTTTTTTTTGGTAATAAAATTAATCTTTTTATTTGTTAAAAATTTAAAAAAAATAAACCTTTTGGTTAAAAATTAAAGTTCATTTGTAAAATAAACTATTATTTTAAAAACAATTTTTTGCTGTTCAAACTTAATTTTTTTACCTGAAATTCAACTACACTTATTGTCAAAAATTTTACTTTTTCATTTGAAAATTCTACGTTTTGGTTAAAAATATGTCCTTTAGGGTTAAAAAATCATCCTTCAATCGTAAAAAATTTTTTTTTTTAGTTGAAAATTAATAACTCTTGGCAAAAAAGGAAATTCATTGTCGATAAAATTGGTCTCTTTGATATACTATAATTCAGAAAATACTAATACTATTCTTTTCTGAAAAAATTTTCTACATCAAAAAATTTTAAAGCTGTTGAAAAATTAATTTTTGTTAATGACGAGTGAGGTATGAAATTAAATAAATAAAAAAAGAGATAAAAATTGTCAGAAATAGAGTGAAATCTTGGCAAGAGAAATGGAAAAGATAATAAAATTGTCTGAAAGGAATAGATAAATCTGTCAATTGGTACAATATTGGCCAGGAGAATCTAATATAATCCATGGGTCCAATCCAAATTTTTTAAACATTTTTTTTGTGTATTTTAAATTTAAACATTTAGGTTTTTATTACTTAATAATTGTTATTATGTTTCCGACCAGGGTAAATAATTAATTAATTTTTAAAGGTAGATATTTCTGAATATGGATCAAATAATTTTCTAGAGAAAATTATTATAAATAATATTGATATTATTAATAAATATAATATTTGACCAGAATTCGGCAATATCTATGATCAGAAATTAATTATTTTTATTTAGAATTTATTTATTATTGAAATTTATGATTATTTATAAAATTTAATAATTTATAATATTTATTAATAATAAAATTATTTATTTATTATTATGTAGAATTAAAATATTTTGAATAAAAAGTTCAATAAGAAGCTGATTTTGAAATTGTAAAACAAAAAAGATTAATCCTCAACAAAAAATAATATTGCAATCCAAAAATATATTAATTTCAAATTGAAAAAAGTTGAACTCTAAAAAAAAAAAATTTCAACAAAATAGTTGGATCCTCAACCAAAGATGATTTATTTTCAGTCAAACTGTTACATTTTTAATAAAAAAGAAGAAATTCTTACAAAAATTTTCAGCACAAAAATTTGAATTTCAATCAAGAAATTAGTTATTTTTTTAGTTAAAAAATTTATTTCTAGCTTTCAAAAATCGAATTTTCAAAAAGTTACGTACATTTTCAGCCAAGTGGATTTTCAACTTAAAAAGCTAAATTTTGAACCAAACATTGAACAGATTAATTTATCAGTTAAAAAAATATATTTTCAGTTAAGGAGACAAAATTTCAATTTAAAAAGTAGAATATTGAACTGAATTAGTTGAATTTTCAGTTTAAAAAATTTATTTTAAGGAAAAAAATGGTTAAATTTTTAACTAAAGAGAATAATTTTTAATAAAAAAACAATGAATTATTTAAAAAAAATTAATAGTTAATATTTAAACAAAAGATACGTTAATTTATATAACAAAGAGTTGAATAAAATCACATCGACAAATTTTCAATAGAACTAAAATAGATGAATTTTCAAAAAAAAAGTTCAATTTTCTTTAAACAAATTAATTTTTAACGTAAGAGATACATTTTAAACTATAATTATGGAATATTCAGCTGAATTAGTAATTATTTTTTTAAACAAAAATTGAATAATTAATTTTTCAATTAAAAACATAATTTTCAGATACGAAGACGTAAGATATGAATTTTTAACTAAAATGATGAAATATTCTAATAGATTAGTTAATTATTCAGTACAAATTTTTTTAATAACAACAAAAAATAGAATTTTATATCAAATCAGTTTTTTCTCGACTAGATATTCGTATAGGGGCCCCAACCAGTTTTTTCTGGACTAGATATTTTTATAGGGGGCCTAACCAGTTTTTTCTAAAGTAGATATTCTGATAGGGGCCCCAACCAGTTTTTTCTGGACTAGATATTTTTATAGGGGCCCCAACCAGTTTTTTCGACTAGATATTCTTATAGGGGCCCCAACCAGTTTTTTCTGGGATAGATATTCTTATAGGGGCCCTAAACAGTTTTTTCTGGACTAGGTATTTTTATAGGGGCCCTAACCAGTTTTTTCTGGAATAGATATTCTTATAGAGGCCCCAACCAGTTTTTTCTGGAATAGATATTCTTATAGGGGCCCCAACCAGTTTTTTCAACTATATATTCTTATAGGGGCCCCAACCAGTTTTTTTCGACTATATATTCTTATAGGGGCCCTACACAGTTTTTTATGGAATAGATATTCTGATAGGGGCCCCAACTAGTTTTTTCTGGACTAGATTTTTTGTTAGGGGCCCTAACCAGTTTTTTTCAACTAGATATTCTTATAGGGGCCCTAAACAGTTTTTTTGGACTAGATATTTTGATAGGGGCCCTAAACAGTTTTTTCTGGACTAGAAATTTTTATAGGGGCCCCAACCAGTTTTTTCTAAACTAGATATTCTTATAGGGGCCCCAACCAGTTTTTTCTGGACTAGATATTTTTATAGGGGCCCCAACCATTTTTTTATAGACTAGGTATTTTGATAAGGGCCCCAACATATTTTTCTGGATTAGATATTCTTATAGGGGCCCAAAAAGTTTTTTCTGGACTAGATATTTTTATTGGGCCCCCAACCAGTTTTTTCTAAACTAGATATCCTGATAGGGGCCCCATCGGAACCCAACCTAAAATAGGGAAAGATAAGGAAATTTCTGCTTGGGAAGGCTACTTACCTGCAATCTTGCAAAAAATCTGGGAATTTTAGGGATTTTTTTAAAAGTCAAAGAACTTTTTCGCGAGCGGGTTTAAATTTTTGTTAAAATTGTAACTTGGAGGAACTTTTGGAAATCGCGTGTTGGCTTGGAAATCTCCGAACTCCCGGCAATCTCAAATAAATTTTGGAAATCTCTATACGAATTCAATACTTTTTTTCTAAATGTAACATTATATAACTATCTTTAACTAATTATTAAAAAAATCGTTTCTCGTTTGGTCCATATTAATTTTTTTAAATGCATGTTTATCTTTTTTTACCTTAAAAATTCAACTATTTTTTTACATTTAAACAATTTTGCTTAACATTATTCTTTTTGGTACAAAACTAATCTTTTTGGTTGAAAGTAATTTTTTTTGGCTTTAAATTTTAACAGTTTAGTTTAAATCTTTGATTAAACATTAACTTTTTAACTAAAAACATAATTATTAATTTTTTTCTAAAAAATGTTTTTTTAGTTAAAAATTCATGTGGTTTGTTTAAGGACCTTAACTATTTTATTTAATTTATTTTTTTAGTAGCAGTTCACTGCATCTAATTTACATTAAAATGTTTTTGGTAGAAATATCAGCGATTTTATTTTTTATTAAGAATTTATTTTTATTCAAAATTCAACTACTAAGTTAAAAAATTAACAGCTTTGTTAAAAATTTAACTCTTTTATTGCATTTTTCTTTTTTTTTAAGTAATTGTTTAACTGAAAATTTAACTATTATATTTTGATTTAAAAATTTATATTTTTTAGTTGAAACATCGTGTATTTTGTTGAAAATTATTCTTTTTGTTGATGTTTTAAAAAAAATGTTTGGCTGAAAAATTAACCAATCTAGAAAAATATTCCACCATTTTAGTTAAAAATTCATATCTGACGTTGAAAATTAATTTAAAAAAATAAAAATTGAACTAAATCAGTTAAATATTTAATCATTTTAGTTCAAAATTCGTCTTTTTATTTGAAAATTATGTGTTTAACTGAAAATTTAAGTATTCAATTTTTAGTTAAAAAACAATTACTAATTCAGCTGAATATACTCAACCAAAAAAGATAATTTTTTTACGATTGATCAAGCAAAACGTATAATTTTTGAAATGAAAAAGTTAAATTTTCGACAGCAAGGGATTTCAGATAAAAAAATTAGGTTTAAAAAGCAAAAAATAATTTTCAACGTAATAGTTTATTTTTTAAATGAATAATTTAATTTTTGACCAAAAGATTTATTTCTTTTTCAAAATAATTTAACTTTAAAAAAAAGTTATGCATTTTCGACAAATAAATTAATTTTTAGCTAAATACTTTAATTTACTACGAAATTGTTGGCATTATTAATTTTTAACCAAAAGGATTTTTCTATTCAAAAAGGATTTTTTTGAATAAATATTCAACTAAAAAAAGATTAATTTTGTTACTAAAAAAGATAAAATTTCAACAAAATACCTGAATTTGTAAGTACAACAGTTTAAAAAAAAAAGTTAATTATCAGTTCATTCAACCAGAAATGAATCTGCAATCTTCTAAATGAATTTTTAACAAATCAGTTCAACTTTCAACCAAGTAGTTACATTTTTTATCATATAAAATAACTTTTAAACAAAGTGTTTTTATTTTCGAAAAAAAAATTAATTTTTTAAACAAATTACACTCCCCTCTCTCACTTCCCAACTCCCCCCTTTCCACGCTTTCACAGCTAACACTTCCCTTCTCCTACTTTACTTTTCCAGCCATCACTTCGCCTATCCTTCTTAACCTCATTTCTAATCATATTCCCTACTTCCTACTTTTACTACCATTAAGTCCTCCTTTTATTTCCCCTATTTCACCTATTTCCCCTCCCACATAATTTGCCCCTACTTTCCCACCACTTATTTCTCCTCATTTCTCCCACTTTTCAAAACTTTTTGCCTTATTGAACCTTACTTCCCTGCTTCCTCTCCCTCACTTTCCTTTACTTTCCCTACTTTCCCTCCTCTAATTTCCTGTCAATAAACCTGCTACACCTACCTTTACTTTCCCTATTCATCTACTTCCTCTGCTTTCCCTCCCTTCATTTCGTCTCTTTTCTCCTACTTTTCCATCCTAATATCCCTTTACTTAACCGAACTCATCTTTCCTCATTTCCTCTTAAAACCCCTAATTATTCCCCCCTCATCCCCCAACCACTTCCGCTACTTCCCATTTCAGAATTTTCCTTCTCTTTCTTCATTTTCCCTCTCATATTAGCTCCCAATTCTCCTCCTTACCCTTTCGTTATTTCTTCGCACGTTCCCTTCCTCTTCCTTCTCTTCCTCTACTAATCCAAAGTCTCTAACTTTCCCTCTCCTAATTTACTCTACAGGACCTAATTTCCCTCTCATTTTTTCACATAATTTCGCCTACTTTATCCCCGTTACTTCCCTTCACTTTCTCTACTTTCCCTCTCCTAAATTTCTTCTAATACCCCTACTTCTCCCCTCCTTTCCCTATCACTCACTTCCCCTACATTCCTCATTTTATTTCCTCTCACTTCCTCTACTTTTCCTTTACTTATTTCCACTTAATTCTCCTACTTCCCCTCTACTCATTTCCTCGCACTTTCCCTACTTCCCCTGCTCATCCAAATTCCCCTACTTTCCCTCCCCTAATTTACTCTACAGGATCAACTTTCCCTCTGTTTGTTTCATATAACTTCTCCTACTTTATCTCCCTCATTTCCCTTTCTTTCTCTACTTTATCTCTGCTAATTTTTTCTTAATACCCCTAATTATCCCCTCATTTCCCTATCATTCACTTCCCCTGATTTCCTCATTTTATTTCCACTCACTTTCTCTAATTTTCCTTTACTTACTTCCACTCAATTCTCCCACTTCCCGTCTACTCATTTCCTCGCACGTTCCCTACTTCCCCTACTCATCTAACTTCCCGACTTTCCTTCCCCTCATTTCGTCTTACTTTCTCTACTTTTCTTCCTCTCGTTTTCCTTCACTTCTCCTATTTTTCTTCTTATTTTCCCTTCCTTTACCTCCTTAAGAAAAGTACGACAAACGATGGACCCTTTATCGAAACAAGGGTCCCTGCTCCGTGGCTAAGAATCCCTAAAAATTGACCTATAACCTTTTTTTTACTGTTATTTGGACCGATTTCAGAAAAGACCTTCACATGTTTTGCGGACGTTATTCATATGATTGTCAAGCATTGAATCGTTTCCCGTGCATATGCAGTTTAACAGCGCGAAAAGTTTCGCAGTACTTTTGAAACCACCAAGAAGAGGTACGAGGTCGCAAACCAACGGTGGATCTCAAAGTTCCATAGATTAAAAAGTTCGGCTCGGCTTTGGGATCGCGGCCACAGCGGCGAACAACTGCAGACTTCGATAATGCGCACTTGTATTCGCCTCTTTTCCTTTTCTTTATTTTCTCGATTTTCTTTATTTTCTTCTTCCGCTTCTTTCTATTCGTATACAGTTATTTATGTATAATGGGGAGGAAGTACGTGCCGTTCATTTTTAAAGAATCGGGATATACGAGTACATACATACATGCAGAGAGCATATTTAATTTCTTTATAGATACAAATTTATTCAAATATTGGATATTGCTTCAAGATTATAACGATTTTTCGTAGATTGGATGTGATAAGGAATGTTTATCGACGAAAGAATTATGAAGCTAGATAGTAGACGAAAGATCAGACTCGAAGGACCAAATTAATTTTATAATTCGATTTACAATTTTCTATCCCTAAAAGTACTCTATTAAGGTAATTTTTCCTAAAACGCTTTTAGAAAGAAAATAATTAATTTAAAGAGCCATAAAGATTTATGGCCCAGTACATCTATTTTGTTGGAATTGGATATAAAAAAAAAATCTGTTCGTATTTCTAGTTTTGAACAAACATAAATGGGCTTATGTATTCCAGTTTAGCGTACGTTTGGAAGCAGTCGAGACAACGTAAGCTTAGTATGATCCGATTAGCGAAATTTTGAATGCAAAATCAATGCTGAGGGAATAACTCAAAGTTTATCCCGTATTAGATTTTTATTGAATCGATAGATACGAAACGGACAAATCCCGAGGATGAGCAATATAAGTTGCGTCACCAGGGAACTTGGCTGCAAGTACCAATAATTTCTTCTTTCCAGATTTCTGGGGCATTTCGTCTTGATAAATTGCTGTCGCCCCTGCTTGAAGTTCCGGAGCCAAGTGCAAAAGATTGCTTCTCTGCCAGACGGGCTTTCATCGAAGGAAATAAAAATTAGACTGCACCGTTTTCGTGAAATGGATGTGTCAATCGCTTCATTAATTAAAAATCAATTTGCAATCTTGATTAGAGCGCAATTTTTAGCAGAAAACAATACTTAAAAATTTGAGACTCTACTCCTGACCATCGCTCGATCTCTTTAATCATCGAAAATCAATCAGTATCCATGTTGAATAATATTCTGATTCCCACTTTTATTTTAACCTACAACGATCTGAGAGATACATGCTCCTGAACATGATGTTTTGCTCTCTGATTTATAATCAGAAAGATTCCTTTAGCTGTGATTTATTTCCTATTTCTGACCGTACTTCGCGTCCGTTTTTAGCTCCTTATTTCCTTATTTCTGTCATGATAAGTTATCTTTTGATTCCCATTTTTGTTCTAACCCACAACAATCTGAGAGATATAAAATGTTATTGGAAATGATGTTTTGCTCTCTCATTCATAAACAAACCGACTCCTTTTCGGCGATGTGATTCACCTTCTATTCCTGACCATAGTTCGATTCCGTTTTCAACTCCCCATTTACTCATTCCTATCATGATAAACAATCTTCTGATTTCTACTTTCATTATAACCGACAATGATCTTGAAGGTACAAATTTATGCTCCTGGACATGCTGTTGTACTCTGTCATTCATAATCAAACTGACTCCTTTGCGAGGGGATGACAAATCGACCGATAGGACCGATAGACTTTAGATATTTCAGGAGAATTCAAGTGACTTCAAATAAATTCAAGTGACTTCAAGTGAATTCAAGTGACTTCAGATATTTCAGGAGATTTCACAAATTTCAGGAGATTTCATTACAAGTGTAAACCTGACTTCACTAGTTGTGAACCCCTCGCTCCTTTGCTATATAGGCCCATACACAAAATACTCCCCCTCATCCCTTAACGTGTCAGTTATTTTGTGAATGACCCCTATGTGATTTATTTTCTATTCCTGACGATAGTTCGAGTCCTTTTTTAAATTCCCATTCCCTCATTCCCATCATGATAAATAATCTGCAGAATCCGACTTTCATTCTAACCCATAACGATCTGGAAGATATAAAAGGGCCCTAAGCATGATATTTTGCTCTCTCATTCACAATCAAACAGACTGTTTTGTTACAACGTGATTCCCCTTCTATTCCTGACCATATTTCGATTCCTTTTTTAACTCTCAATTTCCAGATTCAACTCATGTTAAATAATCTTATGATTTCCATTTTTAGCTTCCCATTTTCTATCACTCTTTTGTTCGATCCTACTGTTATCTATCTTTTGGTGTCTATTTAAAATTTACATATAAAGAGAAAACAACGAAATGTATTTATTTTGTCAACATTTTTACTTTAAAAAAAGAGACCAATTTATTATGCAAAAATATTTTTGTTTTTCCTGTGTAGTATTTTCGTGATTAGCTTAGAGAAAATATAGTCAGCTTTTTCCTCCGTTACACTGATGTGAACAGAAACTTCATTTCCTGCGTGATGCGTATCGAAAATAAGTATCGAGCGGATAGCGTTTTTATTCTTTTTTTATACTTCGAGCTCTTCGTATAAACACATAAATTATTATACAATATCGAGTGACGGGAAGTAACTAGTTACATATATTGATAAAAATATTGGTAACATTTTTATAAATGAGTAACCAATTGGTAACTGGTTAAATTTTTCGGTATTGAAGTTACTTTGGTAAATAAGTAACCAACTGGGAACTAGTTAATTTTTTGTTAATTATTGTAGTAACGAAGTTACTTTTGTAGAAAAAGGAACCAATTAATGACTGTGGTAACATAGTTATTTTTATGAATGAGTAACGAATTAGCGACTAGTTACATTCTTATTAAGGATTGAAATAACAAAGTTACTTTTGTGAATAAGTGACCAATTGGGAGCTAGTTAATTTTTTGTTAAGGATTGTAATATCAAAGTTAGTCTTTTAAATATGTAACCAATTGGTAACTGGTTACATTTTGCGGTACTGAAGTCATTTTGGTAAATAAGTAAGCAATTGGAAACCAGGTACTTTTTTGGCAACCAAGCTAATTTTGTAAATGAGTAACCAATTGGGAACTAGTTACTTTTTTGTTAAGTATTGTGGTAACGAAGTTACTTTTGCAGAAAAAGGAACCAATTAATTACTGTTTATATTTTTTGTCAAGGATTGTAGTAACATAGTTACTTTTATGAATGAGTAACGAATTGGTGACTACTTACATTCTTCTTAAGGATTGTAATAACAAAGTTACATTTGTAAATAAGTAACCAATTGGGAACTGGTTAAATTTTTCGGTATTGAAGTTACTTTGGTAAATAAGTAAGCAATTGGGAACTAGTTAATATTTTGTTAAGGATTGTAGGAACGAAGTTACTTTTTGAGAAAAAGGAACCAATTAATGACAGTTTACATTTTTTTGTAAATTATTGTAGTAACATAGTTATTTTTGTAGAAAAAGGAACCAATTGATAACTGGTTAAATTTTTCGGTATTGAAGTTACTTTGGTAAATAAGTAAGCAATTGCAAAACTAGTTTCTTTTTTTGGTAATCCAGCTAATTTTGTAAATAAGTAACCAATCGGGAACTAGTTACTTTTTTGTTAAGGATTGTGGTAACGAAGTTACTTTTGCAGAAAAAGGAACTAATTAATTACTGTTTATATTTTTTGTCAAAGATGGTAGTAACATAGTTACTTTTATGAATGAGTAACGAATTGGTGACTAGTTACATTCTTGTTAAGGATTGTAATAAAAAAGTTACTTTTGTAAATAAGTAACTAATTGGGAACTAGTTAATTTTTTGTTAATTATTGTAATAACAAAGTTACTCTTGTAGAAAAAGGAACCAATTAATGAGTATTCACATTTTTTGTCACGGATTGTAGTAACGCAGTTACTTTTGTAGAAAAAGGAACCAATTGATAACTGGTTAAATTTTTCGGTATTGAAGTTACTTTGGTAAATAAGTAAGCAA
>JAAAKG020148119.1:0-10322 GCA_010014905.2 Druon quercuslanigerum
ATATATATATATTACTGCATTTTCATTGCAATTTTTTCTTAAAGATTATTTTGAAGTGACTTATAAATGTTTGCAGAATAAGCGCCTACGAAGAATCGTAGACAAGCACTGTATTTCCAAAAATGAACCTGCAAGAAGTTGCATTGCTGGAGGGCAAACAAACTTCGAAAAGCCATAGAACACAAAAGCATTTTTGAGCACAATTTATACGTTGCGTAGAATATTGTCAAAATATACTAAAAGAAACCTTTAAATTATTACACAAATATTAAACCTAACAAATTTCGCCAAAAGCTATATTGAAATTTCGATGCACTTTAGAAATTATAGCTTGAACTACTCTATAAGTGTCCAGAGGAACTGATGTTAAAAGTTACCGGTTCACTGCTGCAAATTTTTATAAATTTACGTAAATACCCACATATTACCAAAGATTTTTACAAATTTCTGTAAATCATTATAAATTGCGACAAATTTCGCAAAATTGCCATATTCCAACAAACTTCTTTTCAATATGAAATTCAAAACTTTTTCAAAGGTCTCTAGTGGAAGATTTTTAACAAAAACAATTTTTGGCAATACAGAAAAAAAATTTTAATTTCCTTCTAAGTGATAAAAATTGTTTGATAATTAAAAAAATTAAAATAAAATTACCTGGAAATCTAGAGGTTGAACCTTGATTGCTACCACTAGCAAAAAAGTCGTATTGTGCGGTCCCTGTTGATGATCGATGTAATAGTGGCATCTCATGAATTCCATCTGTAAGATAATTATTTTTATTAATGAATTATTTTTAAAACCCCAAAAAATTTAAATTGACTTTTTTCAGACAAAAATTTAATGTTAAAATTTGAAAAATGTATTTTCCATCTTGCCAGAAGTAACTTAAAGAATCAGTATTTTCTGTGATTTGAATAGTTAACTTAGTCGATAGTCTTGATTTCTATTTTTACGGATTAAGGAATGTTGTCTACGCTGACTAAAAGTAGCTATCTCTATATCTATCTCTTTAAGGTGAACAAATTAGTTGAAAATGTTCAAAAATGTGAATAAAATTTTATTAGTGACTGACAACAGTTTTCCTAACCTGATTACCTTTGTTAAGAGGATCTCATTATAATTTCTTTAATATAAATTTTTTTTTAATTTACTGATACAGCTCATACCGCAACGTCGACATCAGCAGGAGTCTTTGAA
The DNA here is from genome assembly GCA_010014905.2 of Druon quercuslanigerum. Taxonomy (NCBI): domain Eukaryota; kingdom Metazoa; phylum Arthropoda; class Insecta; order Hymenoptera; family Cynipidae; genus Druon; species Druon quercuslanigerum. The sequence continues at coordinate 1,198 of JAAAKG020148119.1, forward strand.
CGATATCCGTTATAAGGATCTCCAATAAAATTTCTCGCATAGAAGACTTCTTGTAAAATTAAAGAAAACGACGGTAGGATAGTTAAAAAAGGCTGGTGTACCAGGGGTATTAGTTGAAGTTTGACGATTTTTTCAATAAAGAAAAAACTTAATCCTCAAGGGAATCTCAAAATTTTTTTATTGAAAGTATTGACCATTGGCTTCTACACATTTTGCCCATCTTTCTGGCAAATCATGCATACCATTCCAAAAAAACTTTTTCTCTTTCAAGGGAAACCATTCAACCAGCCATTTTCGACTTCTTCAAATTTGGCGAAGCGCTGCTTTTAATGTGTTCTTCACCACTTTAGCGGTATGAGACAGTGCGTCGTCATGTTGTAGGATAACGTTGCCATGTCTTCGGGCTCATTCCAGTCGTTTTTCGATCAACGCGTAATTCAGATTAATACTTTGTTGTTGGTAGTGATCCATATTTACCGTCTCACCAGTTTTTTATAACTCAAAGTACACCACTCCACACTAGTCCCACCGAACACAAAGCATTGTCTTACGGCGAAAGCGATTTGACCTTGGAGTCGATGGGCCGACCTCACCAGGTAAAAGCCATTATTTTTTCTAATTCGGGTTCTCAAAATAAATCAATTTTTCGTCCCCCGTGACAATTCGATGCAGAAAAGATTTCCTTTCGAACCGTTCAAGCAGCATTTCACAAATGGTTTTTCGATTTTCCATTTGTCTATCGTTCGGTTGGTGTGGTACCCATTTTAGATACTTTTGGATTTTCCCACGGCTTTCACACGTTGTCCAATTGCTCCTCGTGTCACATTTAGTGTTTGTGCTGATTGTTGTTATGATTGGGTTGAATCTTCATCCAATAACCCCTGCAATTCCTCGTCTTTGAACTTTTTCGCTGCACCAGAATGTTCATTGTCTGTTAAATCGAAATCTCCACTTTAAAATTTAAGAAACCAAGTCTCACATGTTCTATTCACTGCAGCATGTTCACCATAAGTTTCTACCAGCAATCGATGAGCTTCAACTGCTTTTTTCTTTTGATGAAATTAGAAAAGCAACGAATGCCGCAAATGCGATTTACTTGGAACGAAACTCGACGTATTCACTGAGGTAAACAACTATGATGATATTATTTTGGCAGAATGGAATCGTGTGTTTTTTAAGGTTATTGTCCATAGAAGAATATGACATAGATGCCAAATCATAGAAATGTATACATATCCCTGGCGACATCTATGAGTAAAACCGGCAAACGTCAACTAACACCCCTGGTAAAAAGAATCAAGGTCGAGAAATCTTAGGCCATCTCTCTACCCACTAAATTTTTGTTTTAATTTATAGATACAGATGACAAAAATCTTGACGTCTTAACCCTAAAATTGTTTTTACGGGTTACGACATATATTTAACATGGTCAAAAAAATACCGTAAGTAAAACTTTTGGGGTTTTTGATTTTTTGTCATTCACTATAATTTTTTCTGAATAAAAATTGAAAGTGTAAGCAAGTCAATTTTTTATCAAATCTTCTTATCTCTAAGACCGCTCGCACTTGTAGCCTTGCCTTCCTCGATTCGCCTTGCCTCGATCGCAAGTCCCTACTCTTGCTATTTGCCTCGCATTGCCAACGTGTCCCTCCGCAACTAATACGTACTTTTTTTTAACTCCTAGTCCGCTAGATTTGCCAGATTCGCCAGACGAACTAGCACGTGTTTAGGTCGAAAAAAGTCACTGCTCTCGCGTATAGTTATAAAAAAATAAGGGAACACAGTTTTTTAAAGAAAGTGTTTCCATCTTGCACCTCCATAATGTTTTTCTTGAGGTTTCGCTATATATTTTCATCACAACCGTCATATAAAGCAGACCATTGTAAGGCTTAAATAAATTACCAAATAGTTTAAACTATTCATATAAACAAATTATATAGGATTTGTCCTTTCTTTGGCTGGATTAAACTTGGTCACGTGTATTGCCAAAAAACAAAAGACGTTAACGTACACTGATTTTCATTAGTTTCTGATATTGTACCAAGAAACAAAAGGCAATCACACAGACTGTCATTTGTTTCTTTACCTTGAGCAAAACGTTGCACTGCGTTAAGGGCAATTCAGACTAGCTGTTCTCGGTTGAGGTTCGACGGTCCGGTTTGGCTCTCGGTTGTCCGGTGCAGCGCACACTGCGCCGGTTTAGCTTACACGATTGTCATTCTCACGCATGCGCGGTTCATAGATGAAAGTGACGTGAGTGACGTGCAACAAGTAAACAAAAAATAAAAACGAAATGCCAGCTCGGCGGAAGCGGGTTATTGATTAAATAAATCGACGCTGTAAAATATGTGCAGCATTGGTGGCAATTATTTTGGGCGAACAAAAAGAAAATTTGACAAACAGATCTGTGTGGGTGAAACCTTCTCTCCAACGGAAAACCCAAAAAGGGATCCATCACAATCTGTTTCTCGACATAGCATGCAGCAAGCTCGAGAAACAGCTGACAGGCCTCGTGGCTTTGCGAGCGCTCTCATTGGCTACGGTTGCGAACGACACGGTTGAAATTAGAATCGAACCTAAATGCTAGAACCGAACGGGAACCGGGACCGAGTACGCGCTGATTGGCCGAGAGTCCAACCAGGCCGGTGAACCGCAACCGAGAACGGCTAGTCTGAATTGGCCTTTACTCTACTCTGACTTCAGTCTCCTAAAAGGTAAAAACAGCCAACGTGTAGTATTAAGAATTTTTCTGTATGTGTTTTCTGTGATTTCTGGCATTTTGCTTTTGTTTTCTAGTTTTATAAATTTATAAATTGTTTATCCTCCTTTTCTGTCGTTTTTGTTCATTTAGTTCAGGTTATAAGATTAGCAGTAACATATGTGGTGCTTGCAGAAAAGAATGGGTCAACGCTGTTTAAAAAGAGCAATTTATTGGTGGCTAAGAAATAAAAGAAAAGACTGAGTTAAACAATTTTTTGTAAGTTTGAAAGAATATAATATACTAACCTGGAACTCTAGAGCTTAAACCATGACTACTAGCTCTAGCAAAAAAGTCGTGAAATTCTGAGGGCCGTGTTGATATTTGATGTGATAGTGGATTCATATAACCTCCATCTGTAAGATACAATATAGGCATTTTTATGACAGAAGTTTTACAATGAAAATGTCAAATTACTTTGTGTTTTTAAAATTTTTAGTACATTTACAACGTTTATAATACTGAACAATTAATAAAATACCACAATATCACAAATGAATTTAAAAAGTTTAAATTATAAGATTTTTGATCAATTGAAGAATATCTGAATGGAATTATTTCGGATTGAAATTTAGAAAATATATTATTTTAAAACATTAAAAATTGAAATGTTTGTAGATTAGAACTTTGAAAATGAGATCTATAAAAATTTAAAGCTGATTTAAGCTTAATAATTTAATTTAAAAATTTGTTTTACTATTAAATAAGAATACTTTTCAACTCGATGGGATTTAAGTCTTCCAAATATAAATTCTTAACTCGGAAGTTCAATTGTAGAAAATTAATAATCATAAATAAATCCAAAATGTTCAAAGTTAAAATGTATGTATTTTAATTGGACAATCTTTAAATAAAATTATTTCAGATTGAAATTTAGAAAACAGAAAAATTTTAGAAGTTTTAAATATTGAAATATTTGTACATCAGAGATTTGAAAATAGGTTGAATAAAAATGCAAAGCTGGTTAAATCTTTTAAAATATAACTTTCAAAAATATTTAACTATTAAATTAAAATACTTTTCAACTCGATAGGATTCAAGTTTTCAAATTGTTAATTGTAAACTTTAAAGTTTTTTGTAAAAAATTAATAACAATGAATAAATTGAAAGGTTTAACATTTGAACGTATTTTTTTTTATTTGCAAATCTCTAAATGAAATTTTCGTTAATTTCAAATTTCGTAAATTTTCTAGATCGTGAATTATATTTTTGGTATTTTTCAATTCTTTTCAGTTTTATCTCTCAGCAAGAATATTTCATCAGATAAAATTTTAGCGTCATTCAAATCAATTTTTAAAAATCATTAATATTTTTAAGTTGCTATGTATGTAAAGTCGAAACCTTCAAGAGAAAATTAACTTTTGATTTTCATTTAAAAAATTTAAGCCATTTTCGTGGTTTGTAAAATTTTTAGATTCTCTTTGAAAATCACAAAGAAATTTTAATAGAGTAAATTTTATCCTACGTTTTTAAAGAAAACTTTTTTAAATTTCTTTACAGGACATATAAATATGACACTTAGGATCTCGAAGGGGAAATATTTGCATATTATGATAAACACCATGTTTTATTGCGCGTTTCGAGAAGGTATTTTATTTCTCTATATGTAAGTCCCTGGATCTTAAAAATAAAAATTCATTTATAGAAAAAATATTTACTTGAAATAATATATAAAATCTAAGATTGAGAGACTGGATTTATCTGTGAGAAAAAAACAATGATTTTAGTACACCGAAATAAGTTTATTGGTCCAGTTCGATTTAAATAAACAAATTTTATAAAATTTAATTGTTTTGTTTGTTACTTAAAAAGCCGTAATATATTATTTTCCAATTCAAAATAATATTTTGTTTACAAACTAAAGTGATCCTGTGAATTTCGTACTCGCTGAACTTATAGGAAAGTTCAGAAATTTTTAATTTGTGTGGTTTCTTTTCGAGATTTCGAATTGCAAAATTATAAATTCCAGACAAAAAAATAGTTGAATTTAAGATTGTGTCATCTGTTAGAATAATATTTTCTTTTATAGCTTGCATACTGCAGATATAAAAATTTAGGAGATTTCTTTAAAATTTTAATCTACATAGATATCCCTGTAAATAAATAATTATTCGTACAAACATATTGAAAATAATTTTTTCGGGAATTCGAAAATTCTTTAATTTCGAGTAACAGTTTTAATAAAAGAAAAAAAAAATTTAAGAATTTTGTAATTGTAATTTGAAGTTTCCAGAATTTATTCATTTCGGAAATCATCGATTTTTGATCACAGGGGTTATAATATTTCGGTTATTATACAGCATCATTAATTTGGCATTCCTAGATGTTAGTTTGTTTGACTTTTGATTTAAAAAATATTTAATTTTGTTAATAATAAACATTTCCTTTGTTGGTTAACAGGCTGGTTGACACATGGAAAAGAAATCGGTTAAGTTGGTTCGGGCATGTTAAGAGAATGAAGGATGAACGACTAACGAAACAAGTGTATCAGGGTAAAGTAAATGGCAGCATACCCAGAGGCAGACCGCGGAAAGAATAGTTAGAATGTGTGAATAAGACCCTAGTTAGAAGGGGCATAAGAAGCCATAGAAACACGAAATCCTGCATAAGAAAATGCATGAACGTTAAAGAAGCTAAAGATGCATGCCAGGACAGAAAAGTATGGCGAATAATAGTTAATAAGAAGAGTGTCAGTAGAGCGAATGACGACTGCAACAAAAGACCTTGGTATGCAGATGCTAGTTTGTCTGACTGCAAAAACTATGTTACCACTTGTGGACATGTAGTTAAACTGTTTACAGACTCAGTTGAGTGGAGAACTCGAAAGCAAAGTAGTGCAGCTTTTTCCACTTGTAAAGCTAAGTTTATTGCTAGGAGTGATGCTTACAGATCAGCTATGAAATGATAAAATTCCATCAAAACATTAGTTTTAAAATAATTGTTACCATCTCAAGTATTGTCTAACAATACTGCAGCACAGGTGTGTGCAAAACGTAATGTTGGGGAAAAGTTAGGATATATGGCTGAAAGGAGGAGTCACTATGTAATGGAACACCAAGCACTTGAATTCGATGTCCCATATCTACTTAGCTCTTAAGATTATGAACTACTCTTGACAAATTCTCTTATTTCACGTTCTGAGAAATTGAGGAAGAAAGAACCTGGATTAGTACCAACGCCTGTGTTCTTCCTGATGAAATTGATAACGGCAATTAAACTTAAGATGATCAAGGTGGAAATGAAGATGGGCCCAAACGCGACCAGCGTTCCTGGTATGAGAGGTAGTGTTGAAGTTAGACATCTTGCCTCACAAGATGCCACTACGCGATGCTACCAAGAGACAACTGGGAATAGAGGCGCTGTCGCGCCGCTCTCTTTGCTCTTTCAGTAATACTCTTTTTAGATTGATTCTGGCTCCCAAGGAGTAAGCACGCGCAATTCTTAGCTTTCAGATCAAACGAAACTACAGTGGTAATCATGCACTTCCTTTTGAGCGGCTCTCAAAAGCTAGGTATGGTGGAGGTAAATTTCTAGCTCGATCTGGCAGGTCCGCGCGATCCCTAGTGTGCTTTACTTTTGCTTTTTCTCTAGGCTTTACACCAAATACGGCCACCTTTACCAAGTCTTTTTTTTATCTGGGAGGATTTTATTGTTTCAAACGTTCTAGAGATATACGTCTCAGCTACCAAGTGAACAAAACTTACCCTCAATCATGTTCTTCTTTGTTACACGGAAAGTAGGGCTACGATAGGGTGGACGGAGCGATCCATCTTAGGTCATCAGTTAAATTGCACACATTTGAAGTCCTGCTCTGAAGTGTTACGCAAATGTATGTATGTATGTGTTGATTACTAAACATCGAAGTCGACATGAAACCTATTCCTTGCTACTTAGCTAGCCCTGTTTCTAAAGAGGACCTACAGTTTAAGGTGGATTACGAAAAACCACAGCCCTGGAAGAACTAACTAGAAAAATTCCCTTGGGTACTGGATTATTTATCGAATCATTGTCCTCCTGCATGGAAGTCTGATGCGGTATCGTCTGAGCCACTGAGGATATTCAAGAAAAATGATGAACTTGAAAGTATCTTAGAAGATAGCATACGGGGCGGTGAAAATGGTGAGCTGCGAGATGGTCAGGCAGATCTCAGTAATGGAACAGCTGGCCAGGAAGAAAATCTGCGACAAATAGTAAGCAGTGGAACATCAACTGTGCCTGCTGCGGATGATTTGACTAGCGTTAGCTATTTGCAGCTAACCACTTTGAAAAAAATACCGTGTGAAGTTTAAAAAGAAAATGGAATGGGCCGCAATACTAGGCCTACAAATGCAGTCTTTGTCAGGCCAAGAGATCGACATCCACCATAAAAGATCAAGTTGGTTATGGATGTCAGCAAAGTATGGTCCAAAATAGATCACTCAACCTTATATAAAAATAAAATAGAACCAGAAAGCAGACAAAACGTGTAACAAATATCATTAACCCTCAGAACATCAATAGATTAACACCATTATTATTGAATGAAATTATAAACTCCCAACGGCATAGAATTAATGTTTTTACTCCCAGACTGCGTTGGTACCAGAAAAGCAGTGCACAGAGGTATCAAAATCGAACGTTTTAGACAGATGAAAGAAGGTTCTATCGTGAATTGAGTGTATATCAAACTAACCAGCAAGACACTGAAGTCCCTCGATTGGAAGACATGGCTAACTAGTGATCGGGTGTTTGAGGAAAAATGAACAGATGCAGTTTTGACACTGCGTGGCTTAAACTGAAGAAAGAAAGGGCGAAAAGTAGCCCTGAAATTCAGATGATGAACATCACAGCTGTAGATGTTTTAGCGGTTTTGAAAAGGGCAAGTTACTGGAAAGGTCCAGGTCCTGACATGTTGCATAACTTCTAGTACAAGTGCCTGACGAGTGTGCATCATAAGTTGGAATAAATGTATAAATGGCTTACACCTATCATTGCAGATTAGCTATATTTTTATTGCAGCGAGAAGGCCATTATTACAGAAGAAGAAAAATAATGTTGTATTAACTCGCAAAGCAGTTCAGATTGACCCACTATAGACGCAGTTGTAATGACTCCAGCCTGTAAGCATCAAAGTAACATACACATGGCAAAAATTGACTCCAAGAAGCTTTTCATTCCGTGCCGTATTACTATTCGGTTGGAGTCTCAAAACTTTAAAAAATCTTCTCACGCACTACATACTTTCTAAGTCATGCGATGAGGCTTTAAAGTACAAGAGCCAAGAACTGAATCATGGACAGCATAGGATAACTAGATTAATAAGCGTTGCAACGGGTATATTTGAAGGAGACTCTTCTAGTACGCTACAGTTCTGTTTAGCGTTGATCATATTGAGTAGAACACATTTAAGCAACAATAAACAGCATGTCTCATGAGTTCAGAATACATGATAATGAGGATGGTCATCAAATGACCCATCTTCTTTTCATGCAACTGATTGATGTCAAACCGCAGTTTTCCAATTATATCCACATGGAATTCGAACTAGATAAATGCAGAACAGTGCACTTAACCAGAACGAAATTAGAGACTGCAGAGTTAGAGAACGAGTTCGAAAAGGACATCGAGGGGTATTCAGCATACGATGGTTAAGACAAGCCTAACGACTGACTTCACTTCGAGACTCAGATTTATTAGTAAGAGTTCTCGCAACTCGGAAAACAAAATGAAGGAAATCAACACCTATGCTATCCCTGTCCACACGAACTTATTCCGGAAGAGTTAGACTCTTCAGCCTTTTTTCTCGCATCACGATTTTAGGTCGACTAGCTCAGATGATATTATCCGCTTGGACAGTGACAACCCAATATAAGATGTAATCTTCGCTTTATAAATTGGAATGTATCTGTAGAAATACATCCATCCTTTTAAGAGTCCTAGGATCAGGGAAAGTTGTTGATGCATGATGTGGGGTGCATTATTAGGAATTTGAATGATAAATCTGTTAATCCTATTGTGCTGCAAGAGTAATTGACAGCAGCTTGGAATGCAGTTTTGTTAAACACTTGTCGCATTATACAATAGTTTTTCGATCAACATGAAGAGAACGAGTAAAAACCTGTGAAGTGGCAGATGGTAGCTGTAAGAAGGCGTCCCGAGCAGTGATCCCAGATCTGAAACCGCATTCACTCCAATACTATGACAGGTCTACGTCCGTTTGAAAATAGTAGGAGACCATAGCACATGACTAGGTTGCGCGCGTAACACATTTCTCCTCTTCTGAATCTGAAAACGCGAAGGTGCACAATTGTCGGTCGGCAAAATTCGGCGGTTCTATTTATATTTCGATCCACTTTGAAATAAAATCAAGAAATTGAGATTTCGATAT
>JAAAKG020148120.1:0-10322 GCA_010014905.2 Druon quercuslanigerum
TCACATAAAAACAAAGCAATTAACCGAAATGTACGGAGCGACACGAAACGCGTTATCTGTCAACGACCAGGGCCGTACTGGCCTCAATTTTTGGTTTTATAAAAAAATGTGTACTAAGGATGTAAAAAAGAGAAATAAATACGATAGCATATTGAAACGCGCCTTCTGTAGACAACAATTTTATGTATGCAAATTCAATACTGCAAGAATAACTTACCAATCCAGTACTTAAAATATTAAATATTGTCCTTACAAACTAAAGGACTTATCCGTTTACTTAATTTTATGAATAAACTATCAAATATATATAATAATTTGCAAAAAAAGGAATTATTTATTGACCGAAATTAAATTTTCTTGCAACTTGGATCTAATCAGCTTGCGCTAGGTATCAGCTAGGCCCACGAAGCCTCGATGGATTTGCATTTAACCTGTCAAAGTTTTTAAATAAAAAGTACATTTTAGTTTAACGGAAAAGAACCCGATAAGCAATCGGAAGTTCTGTGGTTCGTTTCCCAGAAAAACGTAATTACAAAATTAAAAACATTATTTCCTGTCTAGTCTTAAATCACGTTAGGTATATTCTATTATTTGAAGAGTTAACTTGATCGATAGTGTTGATTTCTATTTTGACGGATTGCGGAATGATATCTACACTGATCTAGCCTGATGATAATACAGATTCCCTTAAAGATTTTATTATTCTTTTATATGAGAAAGAGAGAGAGAGAGAGAGAGAGAGAGAGAGCGAGAGAGAGAGAGAGAGAGAGAGAGAGAGAGATTGTATGAACTCCTCCATTTTGCCATTTTTTACACGCATTCTTTCGTTCCTTCTCATTCGCTCCTCTAACACCCTCCAACTCTTTCATCTATTCTTTCCCTAATCTATTCTCCCCTAGAATTTTTATCGCAATCTCTTGCCAGCTTCCTTTATCTTTCTTGCCTCTCCATCATTCATTCCATACATGCTCCCATGTTTCTCCTTCCATTCACATATTTTGCATTTTCTGTTTTCTTCCTTTTCCCAATAAATGTCCTCCCTTATTATATTTCCCAATCTAAATCTTGCTATTCTGGTCCACCTTCTTTCTCTCCATCTCCATCCCATTCTTTCGTCCGTGATGCTTGAGGTGGGACACTCTTCTCTCGGATCATCCTGAAATGACTTTTTGTCATCCCTATAACGCGCGTACAAATGAAAAACTTTGATTCGCATTGGGCAGCTACTTTAATAAGCATTCTGTTACATATTACACTATTCGGAAGTACTTTTGATTAGTTTGAAATAAAGTAAAGCGAATGAAGTAATTGTGATTAACCAAAGTGCGTTAGAGTCACAATAAACTCCTTAATCTTTCCTATCCCTTTCTATTTAGCCACTACTCCACCATTATTACTTCATCCCACTAAGCCAAATTTCTCATAAACTCCCCATCCTTTCTCTCCAATCCTGCTATATTCCAGTAAGATATCCTCAATTTTTTCATACATTCGTTTCTTGTCTCTGTTAGCTTCTTACTATTTCTTATTTTTCTATCTCCCGTTTCTTTCTCTCCTAGTTTCCTGGCATCTTATTTCTCATGATCTCTCCCCTTTCTTTGACCCAAACCTACGATAGTCCGTCTATCAATATTCTTTCCTTTTCAGCTATTTTCCTTAACTTATACTGCTTCTTCTTTTCCACCCATGTGTTCTAGAGAATGCGAGGTACTGCAATAATCAATGCTGATGTACAACAAACAGTTTATTATGATACACTGACGTATCAAAAATAAAGGGGGCTTTTAAGTATCAAAATATCGAACACCATGTCACATCATCCTTTATGCTCTCCAAGCTTCCATATAACATCCTCTTATTTACTATCACTTTCCTCTTATGTTCCCATTTCTTTAGTTTCACCAGTAACATTCTCTCCTATCTTCGCACTTACTCTGTCTCTACCTTAGCACCAATACTTTTAAGTACTTCCTTCACTCTTTCCTTCAGCTCCTTCCCCTCTAATCTTAGACCCTTTATCACTATGTTTATTTTATTTCTTTCCTCTCTTTCTTTTCCATCCTTTGTTCTATTTTTCTCAGCTTTCCCGTCTCCGTATACTTACTCTCCCCCCTCTAAACTCCCGGTTCGCGCAATTTCTAGATTCTCTTTTCTAACTTCTCTTTTCTATCTTCAGTTTCATCTCTCGTTTCCTTCAGACCCCTTACTATTCTCATCCTTCTCTACAAAACTATCCTTTTCCGCCGGCAATTTGAACATTTTTGGAAACTTCAAGCTTAAACCGATATCTCAGTTCTCTTCACTGCTTCTTTGCTCCCTCTCTTCCTTCTGATAAGAGCCTCAATCGATCCCTCACTTTTTGTTCTTAATATCTACTTTTCTACCGTTTTCCTGTACTTTCACTTTGCCTTCCTTTCTTTGTTCTCCCCTTTCGGTGTACTGAAAACTTCCTGCTCTAAATCTGTTTTTCCTCGATGTAGCATGTAATAAAAACTCATAAAAACAGGAAGATGAACATTCAAATTATTTCAATTTGGATTCAACGTTAGAAAATTGCTGTTAAAAGGTTTCTTAAGTAGTATGCTTCTACTAAAAGAAGATGCGCTTGAAGTCACCTTCGGCCCATATTAATGACAGGTATTGTATTTCTTTATTTAAAAAATTTTAATTTTAATTTTAATTTTTAAAAAAATGAAAGGTTCATCTTACTGTTTTTTTACTTTTTGTTGCATGATACGGAAAGGATACTGTGGGGATAAGATAAGGGTACGATGAAGCGTCCGCTAGGGTTCATCAGTCAAAGTTGAAAACATGAGAAAAATAGGCAAATGAACAAAAGCATTAACCCGGGTGGTGAGATAATAAGATACCGGGTTTTGAAGAATGTGTAAATAAGGTCGGTGTTTTGGCGTGTTAGTGTGCATGTGTGATTGAGCGTTCCTAAATTATATTTTATAAACTCATTTAGACAAAAAATAACGCGTGGAAAAAAAAGATAGAAGGACTTCACTTTTGAGGGTTTTCATTATGGGGAAAAAATTGTGGCGGTACCAAAAAGCTTTCATTGCAAATTTTTTCCTCAAAATACCAAAAATTCTTTTTATTCGTTTCTAAGTGCCAGAATTGGCTTCCTATTTTGTTCACCTTTGTGATATATTGTATAATAACATATGTGAACTATCGAAATTTATTCAGCCACGTTCGAGAAAATGAATTTTTTGATTTTGATTTCCTGGGCAGACCAGCCATACTTTCGCAGCAGCGGCCAGTGGACCTTTCTTGGGTAAATGATTATTAAGTGTTCATTTTGTATCTTGCATAGTTAGACCGCAAAATGGATTTTTTAGTTTTTTTAGTATTTTTTAATGGCCAAAACAAAAAGCACTGGTCAAAAAGCCCGACCAAATCCAAACCAATTTTGATCGAAAAGCAACAATTAGAGGAGCGAAGTGGGGAGGTTGGCATTAACTAGTCACTTGAGTTAATTTAACTTAATTTATTTGAATAATTAGTGAATAGACTCCCGCGTTGGCCTGCACATCCACATTACCAAATTTCAGAATGGCATTGGTTCAGATCCACCGGTATGTTATTGATAATCGCTACACATTATTTGTGTTCTCTTACATTAAATCACAATTATTTAGGCAAAACATATTTCTTCGAAATAAATTGGAATTCCACAATAGATTAATTTATCAATCAAACCAAAAGCAACTTTTATTTTTCGGAAAAAACACACGCATTGGTCACTTTTGCATTCATAGTCTTAATTCTAAAACAATGCTGTGACGAGAACCTTTTTATGATATTTTCTTAAAAATTATTTGTTTATTAGAATTTATATTAGCTTTTCAGTTTTGTTTCAGGTCATTTTCTTACAAACTCATTTTAAACGTCACTTATATATTCTCCCTTCTTCAATGTATGAAGCAATTAAAGTTCAGTTTTCTTTGAGTACATTTTCATGCCATTCATTTGTTCCAAATGGAACTTTATTTTTTTGCTACGCAGTTTCCCTAAAATTTGTAATCAATTTTTTCCCTGTAAATTACCTCTTATCAAATGTAAAGATCTCAGTAGGAGAATGCTGTCATAATTAGTTCAAGAGATAAAGAATATAATAAATGCTATATAAGTAAATGAAGCATTCCAATACTCATTCGTTACATTGTTAATAAAATTCTTCTATAATATATATATATATATATATTAATCATTTTTTCCTTCTATAAGAAAATATGAGGATTTTCTGGATTCTGGTCTTATACGTCGCCGTGATCCTTAATTCATTTGGTGAATATGATAATATAATATGCATATCTATAATCTGAGGTGAACGTTTTTTAACGTTATTATTACACAGTACTTTGTAAGAACTTATTTGTTAATTCTTTGAAAAATTTTATTTTAAAAGTACTTTTGCAACATTGTTTAAAATTCGTTAGTAAATGTTAAAGAGAACTCTTATAAGTTTTTCCTACCAATAAGAATTATTTCAACTAGTTATATTTATTCAGTGTATAATTATTGACCTTCGAGAATTAAAGTATACTTTGAAAAAAATTAATTAGACTAGAAAATTTGCACGATTATTCGAAATGTCAAAAGGTCCCTTAATTTCTAAAAAATAAAAAAAGAATAAATGCCTTTTGTTTAATTGAACAGCCATATAATATCGATGAAAATAAATGATAAAATGGTCATTCGAGATCTGATATTGGGTCAAAAAGACTCCATTCGCAGGTAAAATAAATAACACTTAAAATAAATAAATTATAACAAACATTCACGAGACTCACACATACAAATTCAACAGTAGAAATTCGATATATCTTTCTCTTTTATATTAAATACTTATCGCTGTTGTCGCTTGATGAGATTCGGTAAAATAGGCGGCCACAAGAAGTAGAATTTGAGCTGCTTATTTCTTTGGTGATAAATTCAGCGTATTACAATTGTCAAGCCGACACAACTGGCATCAGTGGAGGCGTAAAGGGGGGGGGCGGTCCGCCCCGGGTGCCAAGCGCCAAGGGGTGACAATTAATTCCCGCACCTTAGTTAGTAGCCACGATCTAAGAATACACGGTCTAGCCTCAAGCGCTCCCCAATTTCGTTGCCGTTATGTTATCAATATTTCTTCTATACATTCCGAGTCTAGCGCTGTGCCTAAGATTTTCTTAACTAATTGCGTTTGGGTGGCTTCGTGTGAGAGAAGCTTTTCAAAATTAAAGTTAATCAAATCTTACTTAAGATCCACAATGAGCCAAGCGCGACTAACCAATATTTCCATTTTGTCTATTGAAAAGGACAGGAAAATAAATTATGATAATGTGATCGATTATTGTAGCCAAATAAAGTCACGTAAGCACGTTTAGTATTGGTTGTTTTATGTTGGGGGTTGCTCAATAGAAAACCGCCCCGGGTGCCAACCCATGCTACACCGCCACTGACTGGCATTGTTGCTCAATACATTGAGAAAAATCAGGAATTGTCATTCGATCAAATAGAATAAAACGCCACGCTGAAACATAAGTTGATTTTTTTATAAAATTATGTCCGAACACTCATACTTTCAGCTCGCGCACTTCAATAACTTTCTACAAGCAATTTTACCTTTCTCGCGGTCAAATAGGCTCACAGAGCTAAACGCGGTGTATAAAATCAGAGAAAAGCCTACTCAAGATGTGGCTTCGACAACTTTTAATTGCGATATGTCGTCTGACGAACGCCGCTGTCTCTACTTTGCCGCGTATTTCCATTGTCATTCGACAGTAATAACCTGATTGGCGTAATGATACCTCACAATTATCGTATCGTAACCGCTACACTAAATACTTGCGTTAATATGTAATAGAGGGCTTTTAGAAATATCGTCGAACTGCTGCGAACATTGAAAATGTGAATTTTTATTATAAATTTTAAAATAAAATAACAGGCTCAATAGAATATGATATGATACGAATCATTCAACACTCAGAATACAGTTTGATTCATTCAACAAAAATTTGGTTGGGCCAAACAAATAAATACATTGCTATATGGGCAATCAAATATTTGGTTGATTGTACCAAATTTTTTGGTTGATAAAGTTTGGTTGATCCAATCAAATATGTTGTTTGATCCAAACAAATATTCTGTTTGAATCAATTAACAGCCGTCGCATCAGCGGTCGTACAAAAAATATTGAAAAAGCCCTTCTTATTAATTATAACTTTTGATAAGCATTACTTGCATTATCAGCAAACCGAACTTTCACTAAATCTGACAGAAAGGCTTTTTCCATACATTTGTTTGGGGTTCTTTCATCCATTATGAATTTCTAGGTTAGATTAGCTGCACCGGTGAATTAAACTGGAACCTGCAAACTAAAGTTTGTATGCACATTCATAATGTTTCGGATGTTGTTACAGACTCCAGTTTTGCAATAAATTTGACGCTCTTGATCGTCCCGGTGTTCGTAGAACTCACTTTTTCATAAATTGATGACACGACACACTATCCTTTCGACACGCCTCGGCCAAATATTTTTATAGGTTAGAAATCAAATTTTTAATAATTTAGCAAAAATTTTTAGTACAAAAAAATACAATTTCTGTTCAGACAGTATGCCGAATGAAGAGTCGAAAGTGTGTGAGTTAACGACATGTTGTAAAGCGGGAACGTATTAGAAAGAATATTCTAGCATTACGAACGCTTTTTCTAAAATAGAATAGTCTCGTAGGGTCAGAAGAGATAGCACTCCCTCCCTTTTTAAGATAAGCGATATCGCCTGTACTCTGAATTCCAGGGACTGACCCTGCAGGGCCTGGGAGATAGATTCATTACTTCTCTGACTGTTACAGCAGTAGCTTGTGTCTCAAATAAAGTACTGACCAGATCTACGAATCTGCATCAGGATAAATTAAATTAAAGTGCCTTTTTATTTAGACCGTCACAATGTAAAACATTCAAATTTTTTTATTTAGAAGAGAAAAAACGCTTTTAAATAGTAATTATTCCAATATCAAAATGCTGTACTGAAAACTTAACCCCTCACTCAGCATAATGGATACCGAATTGAAAACGCTCCAAATTAGGTATGTCAGGTTAGGTGGGGGATATCCAAGTAGTTTAGGAGGGGGGGTCCGTGGCCAATGGGGGTAACGGGCTTCACCCAAGTGTTTTTTATGTATTTTGACCTCCTGATAACGAATTTCGAGGGTGGATTGTCCAAAAGTTAATAGGTAATTTAGTTATTAACAATTTAATTGTTTAAACCGCCACAGTTAGTTTCTTTGAAAACTTATTGTTATTATGGCACCGGAAATGTATTCCTCATCTCACGGAGAATACGTCGGTTTTTCAGATTGAAAAAAACTTGAATAGAACTCGAGTTATAACAATTTTCGTTCAGGTGTCTTCCGGGCCGCTCGCCCGCCGGGTTCGGACTTCCGCCGCTTACGAACTTCCATTACTCGGTTCGCTGTATGTCACGTTCTATTTAAGTTTTTTTCAATCTGAAAAACCGACATATTGTCCGTGAGATGAGGAATACATTTCCGGTGCCATAATAACAATAAGTTTTCAAACAAACTAACTGTGGCCGTTTCAACAATTAAATTGTTAATGACTAATTATCCATTAATTTTTGGACAATCCACCCTCGAAATTCGTTATCAGGAGGTCAAAATACATAAAAAACACTTAGGTGGAGCCCGTTAACCCCATCGGCCACGGATCCCCCTCTGGCTCCTAGACTAAAGATGTCTACACGCCGAGGGCCAAACAATAATACCAAATACATGTAAAAATACCTTATTTTTATAATAACTTCGAAAAAAAAATTTGTATGACACATTTATGATTTCAGCCCATTTTGATGTCTGTGAAGTGGGACTAAGGCTCTACTTTTTATACCCTAGGAAATAAAGTTACTTTTTAATCCCTAGGGGGTGAAGTGACGTCAGAGGTGAATAATTGAAATTAAAAGTCAATGAGTTCGCCTTTCATGATAATCAACATATTCGCTTAAAACGTCAAAGATAATATAACTAATCGAAATATCGCAAATTACTAAAAATTTTCAGAAATTTTTAGCAGTTTTAAAATGTTATTTTGGGTAATTTGTCTTAAGTTAAAATGGTCTGGGACTGCTTATTCAGATATTTGTATTTATTTTTATTCTCAGCTACGCTAAAACATGTATCATTTTAGTAAATTTTTATTATTACAATTCTTCTTTTTTTTTCTTTGGGCGAATAACTTTGTTTATTTATTTTTATTTTACGTTAGTTCCTTTTTCACAATTAAAAAAGGTTAATATTATTTTTCACGATTAAAACAAGAACTACGCACCCTATCAAAAAGTGAAAAATTTTTTTCGTTATCTTTTTCACATCGCGTGTGGTTTTACCGAAAAATGAAATTTGTGATTTTTTATTATCTTCTGTGCATAACGTGCGTTGCACGGCTTAAAATTTTCATTTTCCTTTCATTTGAAAAATATTGCTATAAATATTTTCTTTTCATCGAAAAAAGTCTTACAGATAAATTTTTCGGACTTTCGAGTATTGTCAGCTCTTAAAAAAAGGGTATCAAAAGTTTTCTACATGCTCTAACTTTTTGAATTTTTATCTAAAATTTGTGGCACTTACATTCGTATAAACTATTTTTCGGGTTCAAAGGGTCTTGAAGCGTAGACTTTGAAAAAACTGGGGGGAGGGGGGTTAAATTCTACACAAATCTAATACCTTCTCTGATGAAAATGTAAAAATATCTCTACTTGGAGAAGAAAAACCATGTCTCTTTTTGTCAATTTTTTATAATTTTTAAAACTTTTTAATCACATAAACCCTTGCGAACAATCTAACACTATAAAATTAATAATTTTAAACCTTTAAAATATTTAAAACTAGAAATTGTCAAGAATTTAAAATCAAACTAATTTAACAATTTGAAATGGTTATATTACAAGATATTTCAAAGGATTGGATACGTTTTTTTACAGAAAATTAAAAAAATTTAATGATTAACCTACAAATTATTTAATTCGAGTTTCAGAATATTGGCACCATCCCATGGGATGAAACATAATTCTGTTAATAATTTGAAAAAAGTTATTATCACTGTAAGTGTCGTAGGATATTCTTTTTTATTTTTCAAATCTATTTAATTAAGTACCAAACTCATTATAAGAACAATTATCGATTTTACTATTCAATTGAGTAGCTTTCGAAAAATTTAAAATAATATCCAAATACACTTTTGATGGCAAATCATTTTTTTACAAGTTATTATAAAAATAAAGTTTGGTCACATACATTTGGTACCTACTATGGTTTAGCCCTCGGATTGCAGACATCTTGGATATCTCCCACCTAACATGAAATACCATATTTTTATTGGATTGAGTTAGCGCGATTATCAAATTATAATGAGAATTGGAAAAGGATTTATTATAGAATTGAGACAACACTCATCATGCATGTTCTTTCTAAAAAGTATCGTTATATTTTATCATTAAAATTAATGACTCAAGCTTAAGATGGTTACAGCCCAATGTGTCGAACGCATTTTTTTTTGGAGCTAGATTTTTTACTTTTACTTTTTTTGAACAGTCCGCAGGGGCGTGTCCCAGTATATATTATTAGTCATGGAAGGATTTTTCTAATGCGATCAGTTGATATGATAAGAGCAGTGAGACTAATTTGCTATTTGGGCAATTCCTGATTTTTACCCTATCATTCACGGACCGGATAAATACAAAATATAAATTAAGAATTAATTCATTAATTAAACAGTGCAATTTTTTGCCTTTCGAAGAAATTTCTTTAACAGCCGCATTTGTCGGGGATCACCGTAGAGCGGACCAATACTTTTTAATGCAAAGTTTGAAAATTCTCGACCACTGCTTGGAATTAAGCGTGGATGCACGTTGAAGTCTCGCATTCAGTGTGGTATATACCTTATACCTTTGAAATAGCAAACTTCTCAATGAAAAAGAATTTACAATTAACCAAAAACAGTTGAATTTTGAACCAAGAAATATGAGATCTCTGGTCAAAGGGGAGGAATTTTCAAATCAAAAAGTCGAATTCTGTACAGGAGAGAAGAATTTTAAGCGCTGAAACATTTTTCAGTTGAAAGTAAAAAAAATGTCAAAAAAAGTTTGAATTTTTTAAAATTTTACCTGATTTTTTTCTACTACACGGAGAGAAAAAACACGGCATTATACCATGAAGTTGCAAGGTATAATACCATGCGAGTTCTCCTGGTATTAAACCATGAAAATCTTGGTATAATACCTTGAATTCATGGTATAATACCAAGATCAGGCCCCT
>JAAAKG020148121.1:0-10322 GCA_010014905.2 Druon quercuslanigerum
ATGTGATTGTTTATACACTGTCACATGTGTCACTGTGCGTCACATGCATATCAACGCAAGAACACATGACCCACGTGTATATATATATATATCACGTTTTTGGAATCTTACGAATCTGATATCAGAAATTTAGAATGCTAAATGACGGCCGTGTACTTTTCTATTTTAGGCTTAAAACTGATCTTTTCGAGATGAAATTCGGATTATTTAGTTTTGAATTCCTGTTCAATAATAATTTAACTTTCCAGTTTAAAAATTCATCTTTTCTGGTCAAATTTTTTATCACATGTATTAAAATGTAATAATTTTGATTAAAAGATTATATTTTTTGGTTGAACATGAACTTTTTAGTTAAAACCTCTTATTCTCGGATTAAAAATCTACTTTTTGTGTAGAAAAATTGGCTTGGATTCAATAATTTTGTTTAAAATTTTTACTTTTTGGTTACAGTAAACTTTTTGCATTTCTATCATAATCAGAAGGTACTGTTTTTATGTAAAAACTGACTTCTAAAATTAAAAAAATCGAAAATAAGCATTTGATACCAAAAAATGCACGATATAAAAAAGTCGAAAAAAGCAAAAATAAAAGAACAACAATTCCATTATAACAGAATTATATTTTATTTAACAAAAATTTTCACCTAAATTATGTCTGCAGATTTTCTTCCAACCACCATACTCTACAGTGCGTATTTTTAGTTTGAATCATGGAAAATAAACTTGAAAATAAATAAATTAAAATGGACAAAAGCGACACAAGTTGCAATAAAATTCTTTCTATATATTTGATTTAATAATTTGGAATAATCATTGTTTCAGGCGAATCGTAGCATAAACACAATATTGTAAATATTGCATGCAGAAAACATAACCTTACTTTTTTTTAAGTCACTTATATAAACTCTTAAATAAATACATCTATAAAAATGTTCTTGTGTGTTTATATTTCTTTATTCAAATTGCTGCTTTATATATACTGCTTTAAAATTGCTTGTAAATGTGTGATCGCTACCTAAGGGTGAATCCTTGATTTCTTCTGGGTCCATCTCTTGAATTTTGCCGCTCTTCATGTTTATTTTTACCCGTAGAAGTCTCTTTCCGTCTGCATATATCGCTCGAAGTCTTCTTTTCTCACTCAATATTGCGAAAATGTCGCCATTAGACGTTGATAATACACTTTGTTCTTCGGTTGGCAAGGGCAGAACGACAGTGCCTTTTCCTCTCAAATGAATGGGTTTATTCTTAGGAAAAGTGTATCTTCGAATTTCGAAACGTCGGTTCGGATTCGTTTTGGGAATAAACCGAATAAATCTAAGGGTTTCAATTTTATGTCCAAGTACCCGTAAAGAAGAGTGCCTGGCAGGAGGAGACTTGGTCCTGACACGAAGAGGCCGCTCGGAAGAAGGAGAAGACGTGACTGGAAAATCAGGTTTAGAAGATCGTTGAGGTAACTCTCTTTCAGGCGACTGATGTGTCTTAAAAAAATAAGACGTTCCGGATCGAGGAACGCCAGGAATAGGAGCGCCATTAGGTAGGCAATCAAACTGTGAACTATATTCTGAAAGAAGAGACAGAGGATTACATTTTTTGTTTCTTATCTTCTGGTATGTTCTTTTGGATTATAATTTTGCCATCCAGCATGTTTTTTAATAGAAAAGTACCAAAACTTGTATCTTCAAGAGGAATCGTAATATTATATGCATGAATGTGAAAATAAATAGTTACATTTTCACCTGGATAAAATTATGAACTCTTTTTCAGGAAGAGAAGTAAGTAAGGTTATATGAATATAGGCGTGTACTTTAAATTTTTATTCCG
Source organism: Druon quercuslanigerum (assembly GCA_010014905.2). NCBI lineage: Eukaryota > Metazoa > Arthropoda > Insecta > Hymenoptera > Cynipidae > Druon > Druon quercuslanigerum. The sequence goes on from JAAAKG020148121.1 coordinate 1,821, forward strand.
GCATAGTTCACCAAAGATGAATTTTCAAACGTGTTAGAGTTAACCCGAAATTCTAAAGAATTTAAAAGCACTATGAATTGTTTAGACCTCTTAGGAATGCTGCAACAGAAGAAGCTAGTTTAGCAATAAAATATACCTGAAGAAAAAATCAAAATCCTTAAAAAATGCACAATTCATTTAAAATAAAAATTGTTTTTGGTTGATCACTTAACTCTTTTCTTCAAGATTCGTCTATCTGTTTTAAAACATCATTTTTCTTAGTGAAAATGTCCTTTGTTTGCAACCAAGAACTGATGAAGACAATTAGTACATTTTGAGTTTTGTTGAACATTTAACTACAGTCAAACCTGGATTAATTATCAATTTGGGGACTGACCTCTACATTAAATCCAAAGACTCGGGACTATTTTGTCCCTTCTTATTATTTCTCCCTCTGTTTTGTGGCGTCTGAGAGAGCGCAGCCCCCCCCCCCCCCCGCCCGTCCTTCCTCTGACCCCTACCGCGTCCTTCGGCATCAATTCTCGGAAACACTAAATCCAGTTTCGACTGCATTTCGTTTTGAACTCACAGAGTTCGAAAATCATACAATTTTGTCGATGTTTCGCTGTCTGTCTGTATGTCTGCATATCTGTCTGTATATATATCTGTATGTCTGTATTTACAGTTACTTGAATGTTTTAGCCGCGATAACTTTTAAAGGTATTCTCTAATCGAGTAATCCATGGACACACCTCTTTAGAAGAGTCTAAGCGCACCTAAAAGGACGAGGTAGCGTACCCTCGCGCTCGTTTTCGTACGTTAATTGCGTTCACTTTAACCACATTTTTAAAATATCATAAATATTATAACTTTGACCGAAAAGAGTAATTTAATGTCCTGAGGACTTACATCCATAAGTTGTAAATAATTTTTTTTTATTTGTTTTTAAATAAGGTTCTCAAAACGCCTACGGTTTCGACGATGACATTCTCTTTACAAAACTCGCGATTCGCTCTCGATAATTTGTGTCTCATTGAAGAAGTATATCTGTTCATAGCAAAAATGACACATTTATTTTAAATGATGCAACTTTTTGAAATGTTGTCTAATTAAGAAACTTTATAACTGCCGTGTACCAGAAAATTTGACAACAATCCTATAAAAGTTGGCGTAGAAATTCTGATAGATTAGGAAATTCCATTTACATCCTTCACTAGAAATAAGATATATTTATAAAATATCTTAGTTACATTTTTCGATAAGACCAAAATTAAAAAATGTGACAAGAGGGCTTGCAAATTATTTAAATGACATTTCTAATTTTGATAAAAATTCCAAAAGTTAAATCATTTCAAAAAATATGCCTTTTTGTTCTTAGGAGATCAGTAAGTTTAAGAATTACGTTCCAACTCTTATAATTTGGACCTGGTAGCTTCGTTCTGAAGGGTCAAGCTGACCAAATAAATTTTTACACTTATTGTGAATCATCTATTTGTTCAATATTTGCGAGTTTGTTTTTGTTTAAACCAAAATTTTTATACATCAAAGCAGAATACACATAATTATACACATATGCTTTAGGAATTTTATTAGAGCATAAATAACTTTTTGTGATTGTAACGATACAACATTACCAATTCCTGCCTTCCTAAGTTTCTAGTTTTATTCTACCGTCCTCGATAGAAATAAGCGAAGCGAAAGAAAAAACGGAATATTACCAATCCGATCTCTACTTCACTTATTCCAGACGGGCAGATTTAATTTTCATAGTCCGATTGCTCAGTCTATTATTTTCTTTGAGCATCAGGATTCTATAACCCCTTATAGAATTGGTTGTCTAGAAGTGGGGAGACCTCTGACCACCTCTAACCTCTACAAAATTCAGTAAGCGGTTATAGAATCCGGACCCTCAATTGCTAGGGACACTTTTAAATCCTCTAACAATATACTAATTCTTTTGTGAATAATGCTATTATACTTTCGATTCTTTTCACTTCTTATCTCACTTTACCTCTTAATTTTTCTAAATTCTGCTTACTGCGCCTATGATATTAAATTCCGCGAGATAACACCTGGTGGTTAGAATTTATCAAGCAGTTTAACGTCCGACCCATCCAACGAATTTAAAGACAAAAGAAAAATATCGGGTACTTAGGGTTTGGCTGAGGTCCTAATGTTAACTCTGTCGGCGCCTCAGGACAGCAGATGGGCTCCGAATATCGTGGATCACCTAGAAAGAGGTTCTCCTCGGTACGAGAGTCTCTTCTCGACTATAAAGAGTTTAATTTACTTATTACGATCGTCAGGTCGGATTTGGTTAGTGGAAGGGGTAGTTTGGTTTAGTTAGCATTTTAAAATTTTTAAATTAGGGCGACCGTACTTGCTTCACTTGGAAATAAAACCTATTTGCTGATTGTCAAAGATTTCTCATTGTGAAATGGTCACTCTGTGTAGTAATATTAAAAGTACGCTGTGTATGAGAGCATTCCTCTTTTTTTTAATCTTTGGCCTGCAGTGTCTGAGAGAATTTATTTAAATTCCGAAATCTTCTTGGGCGATTTGGAATTCCTCACACTGTTCAACTACGAATAAGGCTCACATTGTTTGTTAATCTTTCACCAACGAGGTGCGAGCGAATTCGTTAAATTTTGTTTAATTTCAAAATTGACAATGAGCACGTGTTTTGCAACGTGAAGAAGATTCGAGTTAGTGTGAATGTGACCCGTGCCTTGCGCAGCATATGTATCACTTTTCCCGATAGCCATTCGTCGTTTTTACTTCTATTGATCTTTTCTCATTTCTTATTAGTTGTGATTTTTAAACCAGTTAGCTTTAAATTCTATTTTTATTTTTTAAATTTAGGGCCGTTGGTGCTTTGAGAACCTTCATTAACAACCAAAATCAAAAAAACTGCAGTTCTAATTTATGGCTGTAATTCCTCAGAAGTATAAAGCACAGTTTTCGCTTTAAGTTATAATATATAATTTATGATATTTATGATATCAATCAATACTTAAAGTTCAAATTAAGGTTTATATGTGCACTAAAAGATTATTAATAAATTTTTTCTTCAAGGGTATGTGACACAACGAAATACCTACATTACCGACTTCACTTTTTCAGTTTATTGAATATTTTTTGAACCTGAGAACTTTTTTTTAAAATAAAATATCGAGCTAAAATTTTGGGAAATGTATTAGAGTATAATAAGGTACGTTAAAGTACTTCATTTGAGGAGCAAATTCACTTTAACATTATTTATGAACGGGAGCCGTTGGCTCACCTTTTTTCCGAACCTCGAAATTCTTTAAACGTTCAAACTTTTTTTATACCTAAAATATCGACCTCAACCTTTGAGAAATGCAAGAGCCGACAGAAAATTACATTAAAGTACTTTATTTAGAAATGAAAGATACAAAAAAAAATTATTTCAACTAAATCTCAGTCAACAAAGGACTTGTTATCAATTCCAAATGCATCAGCGATGGAAGTTTTAAAGTAGAGCGTTGTTTTTAAAAGCGTTGTTGTTTAAATGGATAGAAACCTTTCACCTTTTTTTTTAAATATTTGATCATATTAATGGATTTTAAATTTTCAATATGCTCACTTTATTCATTCGACCATTATGCATTATAACCCATTTCGAAATTTTACCTTTCTTAATGTTTATCCGTTCAGAAAAATGAACGGCTCCCGATTAGAAGAAATAAGTGTCACACTTTGTATGTGTGTTACTTACTTGAGGGGTCACGGGGGTCAAATGTACAAAATAGTAAATACATTTTTAAAAAAATTATATATTGAGAGCTTCAGCAGCCCCCCATGAAGTTAAACATGTATTTCCGAGAAGCAAAAATACGTTTTAGTCAATTTTATCTAGAATAGTCAAATTAAAAATACAGGTTTTCCTGAAATTTCAATATTTTTGTTCACGTTTTACTTAGTAGGGCATTAAATAATGTGAGTTAACAAACATAATGTTGTAAACTATTATTTATAACCAATATGGTTATAAATAATAATAATTATTATTATTATATATAAATATAGGGTGGTCCAAAACACGCTTTTCGAGTTACAGGGCAAGACAACCCCCAAGACTTTCCATTTCCAGAGAAAGAAAATCCGTAATTTTTGCTTTTCGAAATTCGAATATTAGCACGTGCTCCTCCTATTATTTTCTGCATATAATAAATTATAAAATAACGTTTTTGTTATTAAAATTATTTACACAGACTATTATTAGTTATTTACTCATATAAATATATTTTATTTAGACAAGGTATCAAAATATTACAATTTTGTATTCTGATCAATGAAAATTAGAATTTACCGCTAAATTATCTAACATGGAGTTGAGATTTTAGGTTATGATTTCTTTGAATTGAATGTGCAAGAGAAAAGTTCTAAATCCAAAAGTCCAGCTCTAGCGCCACCTGTTGCCAGAATTAAAAAAATATATAGTTAGCGACACAGCAGTCTTTGACGGTAAAATAGAACATATTTACAAACAATTATTATTTATATAATTTTTTTTTTCTTTTCCGAACTGTTATAAGCGCTTAAGCGGTAAAATATGAGAAAATCCATATAACGATAATATGCATTAAAATACCTTCATATGGATTTCCTTTTTCAAACACGTGTTTACCGATTGTAATTAAGTTGACTATGTACATTTTTAACCTTAATGTAAAGCCACGCTCTCACGTATAAACGAGGCCGAGTGAAGGAAGGTGCCGCGACTACGACTCCAGTGCCATTCGGCGCACGCACCTCCCTCCACGCGAGTCTTCCTCTCCACGCGGCATCCCGTGAGACTCTCCGGGAGTGTGGCTATAAAAGGCTGTGCACAAGCGAAGATTAAGAGAACTCTGCAGCTGGGCATTCCTGGCAGCAGCAACTACCAGTCTGGTTATCCGGTTGTGACAAACAAGCAAGGTTGCAGTTTATACCTCAGAGCTTTAATAAAGAATACGTCTATACGCCGAAAAAAAATTTGCACACGCGGAGCACGTATTGTATGTTCGAAGAAATTGGCATTTGAATTTCAAAAGTTTTCTGATAGACTCTCGATAAATTTCCTTGCGGTTTTATACATGAAAAAACTGTTGGATGACTGGTAGAATCTTAGAAATGATTTTGTATGTTTCAATGTATACAAATTTTTCTAAATGAATAAAGTAGATAAAATAAGAAACAGTAAGATTATATCAAACTCGTTCACTCCCCAAATCGTCTGAGGAAATCTGAGGACGAAACCTTAGAGTATACCATATGTCCACGTGGCAACATATGGTACGGATCCCGTAGCAATATGGACACGTATCGAATTTTATCATTTTTTAAATCACACATTCTGGATTCCTCATGAATAAATTCTGTTTAAATGCTAAATCATCTCGGACCAACTCAAATAAAGTTTGAAAGAGAATATCAATTGAGACGAAATGTATATTAATTGCGTACTCTTTCTAAATTTTGGATACCTTTAAAAATATTATAAAAATTATAGATATATTATATCATTATATTTACCAATATAGTTGACGACGACGGCAAATGATATGATGAGAGTCCAAACTCCCCTCATATTTTCTAATTAGAAAAGCAAGTAATTAATTTATAATTGAATAATTTTGTTAGCAAGGTTACTAATGAATATTCCAGTGCTTCATCAGATTATATAATGCATATATTCTGAATTCGTTATCTGATGAATTGTAGCCGTGGAGCCTCTTATCGGATATTTACACAGATTTGACCCAATTTGAATGAAAAAAATCTCAACGCTGTAGAGCACAATCTCATTGCGCGTTCGATGATGAATTTATATTGCGCTCCACTTTCTCTCTTTGTATTTTTACCACATTTATGCCCATACAATTTAAACATAAGGGCCAAAGAATTGACAACTGTAATTCGGTGACAGTGAATTCTCTTTTGTGAAAGCTCTTTCGGCTTTAGTGAACACATTTGCATCACGTCTCTCGTGCTTCGCACTCGATATTGTCCAATATGTTAATTTTTCTATAGCATGCACAGCACTTTTATACCAAATGTATATTACATTTATTTAAACATAATTTTTGCATTGCCTTGTTTTTATCATTATTACCATTTTAATTCGATTTTTTTTTTAAATAAAGCCTTTTTGGTGAACAACTTTTGTCTGTCAGATGTTTTCATGCCTTGTGTAATTTTCCAAAAAAAATTTATTATATATTTTAAATGTTATGTTTACCCACAAAAACAAAAGCTACGCGTTCTATAAAAAAATTATTTATATAAAATAATTCTTTGATGATTCTAATCTTCTCAACTGATTAAATAATAATTAGCTGATTAATTAATAAATTTTTGGAAATGAATGTGAAAATTAAAATCAAATTCATATAAAGTACAAATTATACGAATGCTTTCATAAAAATACTTTCCTAATGTTTATTACATTGAAAACTAATAAATTATGATTAGCTAATTTATTTTTTCACATTCTTAATTAAGATAAGGATTCTAGTTTAATATTACTTAATTAACTTAAATTGATTATTTACCTTAAAAATATGTAATTATATACTGGCTGTTATATTTTTTTATAACAAAATTTTTTATTCGACTCTTTGGGGCCCGAGTTGTTTGTAAATACACATAGTGCTTTATGATCACATAGTCATTAAACGTAACGTTGTTTATTAGGTTTCAAAATTTTTAAAAATAGAAGAAATTACTAACTTTTCTATGCTTTAGAGAAATCAAAAAAATATATATATAATTTTTTGCAAAGTTATAAATTGTTAATGGAGTTCTTGAAACTAAAGTTACCCCTGAATGTTGAAGGGTTCAAATACTTCTGTTACAATTGTATCATTTTCTCAAATTTAGTTTGATATAGTAAAATAAGTATCAGAAGTTAATTGTCTAAATTATATGTAGTGTATCTTCATTTTGTTTTTGAATTAGCTGAAAAGGTGATAATAACTATAATTTTCAGAAAAAAATTATATAAATTTATTTAAATATTTTATAGAAGAAGGACAGAGAGAAGTTAAAGAACAGAGAAATAGTGAGATAAAACAGTTCTAAGAACGGGTAAGCATTTTCGAAATTAGAAATGAGTGTTTGGTAAAACAAACAGAGAATGAGGGAATAGTTGAAGGAAATGAAAATAACGTGCTAATTGAAAATAAGAGACTCAAGAAAAAACTCAGTGAGATTAAAGGAAGATTGGAAGGAGAAGAAAGGCCAAACAGGAAAAATTACACAGTAGTCAAGGGATTGAAAGTGGAGAGTGAAACAGGCAAAGCGGAAATAAAAAATCTTTTGAGATACATTACAGTGGGGGTAAGAGTAGCAGGAGTTAAGAGAATAGGAGGGACGACGGAAAGGATAGAAGTATTGTTTATGGTAGAAGTGGAGAGTAAGGAGCAGAAAATGAAAATTATGGAGGTAAAACAATTACTGAGAGAAAGAAGGGAAAGAATTGAAGAAGATCTGACATGGAGGCAGAAGAAAAAAGATGGCAAATAAAGGGATGGGTCAAGTATGGGGTATAGGAAAGAGAAGGTTCAATGATGATTGGGAAGAAACGAACAGAGAAAAGTAGAGAGGATACATGTTATGGGAAGAATAAGGGAGGGAAAATATAGATCCTAGACACATTAAGAGAGCCCCAAGGTTTGAAGAGCAGCTAAAAAGGGGTGAGGGAAGCAGAATAATGCAAGCATGTTGTACGCAATTTGAAACAATAAGGTGAGAGGCAATCTGAGAAATTCAAAATGGGAGGAAGAAAGAAGAAAAGTGAAAAGGTGTTCTAATATAAGAGACGGGTTTATGGAGTAGTAGGACATAGAGTTAGAGCTATTAGTAAAACAAAGAGAAGAGAGATGGACAAAGATTATAGATTCGAGGTACAATAGATAGTATATGATGATGTAAGGGTGGGCAGAACTAGAATATTTGCAAAAAATTATAAATAAAGAAAAATAAGGTAGGTTTGTACGGTTTAACATGGGAGAAGGAGTCGGAGCATACATATATTGGATGGATGAAGAGGAGAATTTATGCAGTGCATGTGGATACCAAATGGAGTCATGGGAACATGTATTCGAGAGATGTACAGGAGAGAAAGCTGGACAGTTGAGTGTGGATGAATGCGTCAGAGGGATTTTGGATGCTAATGGACAGAGAAAGATGTGGATGAAGAAATTGAAAAGAGTAAGGGAATGCAAGGGAATAGGACAGAGCCAAACAGGTAATCCTAAAAAAGGATAGAAAAAAGAAAAAACTGTACATATGTATGTTTTAATTCTTTTAATTTGTATAAAAAGTTATTGATAATTTAAATTTTAAGTGATGTAATTAAAAATTTTTTTAAACATACGTTGAAAATTATTTCAATACTTCAATGAAATAAATTCTTCAATGCTTTTCAGGTTTTAAAATTATTACACAGCACCACAAAAAAAAGTGGTCTGTCCCAGAAGCGAGACCAATGTACTCTTATGTTTTCGGGGTCGCTGA
>JAAAKG020148122.1:0-10322 GCA_010014905.2 Druon quercuslanigerum
TGTAGCGACTCGCAATTATGTACACATACATCCACTTCAGTAATTATAAGTGTTTTTAATATATTTTTGACCAATTTGGACACCATTGGCTATTCTAAGTGCACTTCGCACAATTTTCTCGCCCTAAGCCCTAAGTCGAAATTCACTGTTTTTTGCTTTTTTTATAAACAAATTAACCCTACTTTTAAGAAAAGGGCCTAAACTGCAATTTTACCATTCGTATTTTTGGTTGAATTCAACTCTTTTTTATTAATTTTTTTTTTAAAGTTAGAAGAAATATCAACAAATACATTTTTCGTTCAGAATTATTATTTTCTTGAAAGTTCATTTTTCTTTTGCTGAAAGTAAAGTTATTTATTGAAGATTTAAATCTTCCAGTTGAAGATAACTATTTTATTTTAAAAAATGGGTTTGAAAATTATTTTAACTATTAAATTAATAAAATTAAAATTGGTTAAAAATGAGTCTTCGTTGAAAATGTAATTATTCTCGTTAAAGATTCATCATTTTGGTTTAAAATATAACTATTCAATTTTAAATTTTGTCTTTTTTAATTGAAAATTCAACTATTTGGATAAAAAATCATCTTTTTTTGGTAGAAAATTAATCTTCTTGTTCGAAAATTCATATTTTTTGATGAAAATAAAACTGTTTGGTTGGAAGTTAAACTCTTTTGTTAAAAATTCATCTTTTGACTTCAAAGCATATTTTCTAGTTGAAGATTCATCATTTTAGTTAACAATTTATCACTTTGGTAGGCATTTTTTTTAATGGAATATTTTTATTTTACTTAAAATTTGCCTATTCCATTTTTGGTTAAAAACTGATATTTTAAAGATAAAAATGTAACTATTTGGTTGAAAATTGATGTTTTTTCTTTCAACCAAAAAAGGTTAATTCTCAACTAACAATGCAATATGTAGTTGATATTCTAAAAAGGAAATATGGTCATTTTTGTCTGTTTTGGTAGAAACTTCTCATCTATGTTTTAGAAAATTCATTATTTGTACTTGCATAGTTAGGAATTTGAAGGAATTAAATTGAATTTAATATAGCACCCACATTAATTTTGTCTACATATGTGCTGAATTTTGAGTATAAGACAAAGTAATAATTTGTCTGATTACGCAGGCCTGCAAATTTGGGGGTGATTTTTTAAAAAGATTTGGTAGTGGTTTTCGATGTAATATTTTACGCTGAAACCGAACTCAGAATGTGTCTAGCACGTCAAGTTTTTGAGATAAAACGGTGTAAATATTTTATCTCAAAAACTTGAGACCTTGCAAGCCTGTTTTATTATTCAAATTCATATGCTTTAGAGAGAAATTCAAGAAATGATTAATTATCTTGTCTTATTTAATGAATCGATGGATTCAATATATTTAAGAACATGTTGTAATATTATTTGTTAATCGCGTAAATGCATACTTATTCTGGCTCGATTGTTTAAAAAAATGCGATGTATTTTGAATTTCTCCGTACTAGAATAAATTGTACATGAAAAAACTGGAGTTATCAGGGCGTTTTTTCTAGAATTTGAGTAGACACCCTGGTACAATATCACTAGAAACACAATAGATAGAAGTGCGGAAATTACAATTGACCAACTGGGCTCATTCTCCTGATAACACTAGCAAACATTAGAAGTTTCTTAAATTTTAAATTAATCCATAATGTTTATTTTCCAGTAAAGTAATTTTAAGATTAGTGACAAAATTTTTTTATGTTACTTCCTAATCATAAAGACTTGCTACATGCACGTCGTAAAAAATATTTCTGATGGCAGTGGATTATTTAGGTGTAATTGTTTCTTCACTTATGCTTTTTTCTTTGTGCTTAAAATGCTCATTTAGAATTTTCCTTATAAACCGCATACATCTCACCCCATTGTTTAACTGGAACGTTAAACAATTGTTTTTGTACATGACTGCCGAATATAGCACCAAAGCTAATCATCTTAATCAGGTGCTTAATTATTAATTTTAACAGAAAGAAAAGTCAGTCTTCATAGGGTTATAATTATTATTCAGATTTTTTGCGATGTTATATATTTTTCGTACTCTCTAAAAACCTTTTTTTAAATTTACGCAATCTTTCCAGGTGGTTTTGTGGGACAAAATCATTTTGCGAGGCGATAAATCAGTCCTTGACTACAAAAACATGAACGCCAAGTATTATTTCTGGGACGATGGAAACGGCCTGAGGTATTTAAAAAGAATTTGATTTTTATTGTAATCAATTAAGCTACTTAATTTTATTACCTTTCTATAGCTGAACAGATTTCTGGAAATTAGAAAAATATTCGACGTCTTCATATTTTGTTTGTTTCAGAGGAAATCAGAATGTGACCCTATCTTTAACTTACAACATTATTCCAAACTCTGGATTGCTGCCGTTCGTTAATGCTATCGGAACTCACAAATTTGCATTCCCGTCGGAATACACAACATCACGAGTGTAAATAATTTTATGCTCGGTGTATCTTTTAACATATTACAATTACTTAAAGCCGATTATCTGTTATAAACAGTTTGTGTGTTACGTTTTTTTTCAAAGATTCAAATTTAAAGTATACTTTAGAATTTTTGTACAATTTTTTCTACAGTTGAAGAATTCCTCGAAAGTGTAATTAGGATGCCAAGTTCTTATGTGTGAATAGACCTTATTGTTAATATTGTTAATTTGTTCATTATATTTACTCACCTCTCCCATAGATATAGGTACTAGGGTGGGTTGAAAAATAAATTTAAAAATCGAAACAGCACTGAAAAGCTCTATTTTGCGTCACGAATAACTTTCATAAAATCTGAAATACACAGATCTGTTAATATCCGGAAGTTCCGCTGGGTAAAACTTCGTAATTCTGCAAGCTCTGCAGAATCTGCTAATAACATTTTTTCGTTATGTACAGACTGTCCCCAATTAAATTTTCTTGAACTTTTTAAAAAATAAGGCATACTATCTAGATTTAAAAATGAGCAGCGTTTTTTTAACTCTTAAAATTAAGAATTTAGGACTCTATTTAATTTAAGATTTGACTACTTAAATTGCTAAAATCGAATTTTTAAGGTACATTTTGAGTACGATAGTTTCTACATGCTCAAAAAATGTTTAAGATAGTTCGAAAAGATTTAGGGCCGTGCATAAATTATGTACCATTTTTTCTGAAATTTTCAACAGTATCCCCCCCCCCCCCCTCGATATGGCTCGTAAGTCTCCCTCCCCGTCTTGCCTAATTTTTTCCGGCTAAATTTTTTTCCGTGAATTTATTCAGGGGTCAAATTTCAAATAAGTACTTGAAATTTTAACCAAGAAAGATGTATTGTCAACAAACAATTTAATATATCATAATTTAAAAGAGGAAAGATTTTCATTTTAAAGAAATAACAGTTGAAATGGACAAGACAAATATTCAAGAAAGTAAATGAATTTTCAACCAAAACAGACTCATTTTCAACCAAAAAGATGAGCCTTCTACAAAACATATCTAGTTAAATTCTCAACCAAGAAGATTAATTTTCGACGAAAAAAGACAAATTTTCAAAAAAACAGTTAAATTTTTAGACTCCTCTTTCGACTAAATATTCGAATTTTCTAACAAAACGTTTAACTTTTGTTTTTCAATGGTTCACAGACGTGAAAATATCTTTCGTAAGAAATGATTTTTACCATATAGCCCCCCCCCCCCCAGGAAATATAAGATTATTGATAATTAGGCATATTATATAGGTTACGAAAAACATTAGCGGTTTCTGCAAAACTCTGCAGACTAGCAAATTCGGTTATCCTGAACTGGTGCACTGCAATCTGAACCGAAGCAGGTCGGAATCAGAAGTAAAAAGGAGCGGTCGGTGTGCTCTTGGAGTAAGCCAGTGCAAGATAACCGAATTCGCTGCCAAAGATCTATTTCAAATTTTATACATGTTATGAACGATCCAAAATGAAAATTTCAGATCTAGTACAAAGTAGAATGAATTACATGTATTGAATTAAAGAATCCTTAGTTTCTCCATTCAGTCAAAATATAATGAGACTAATCAACATAAAGAAAAGTAATGCCTGATTTTCAAAGTATCACTACTTAGCTTCATTTTCAAATTAAGAGTTGCCACTCAAATCTCAGAAACCTGTTTCAGCTTTTGTTCTGGTTTTACAAAATGTGTTCAATGACTCAAATTTTCTGATTTCAGTTGTCAAAGGCAAACAGTTTAAACTTGGAATTAGGGTTAAAAACTTAATGAATTTTAAATGAAGTTATTTAAAATTGTAACATTAGCTTCAATGTGTAATTTCAATTGAAATCGTCCAGAATTCTTGATTTTTGTGAATACCATCGATTGTGACGATTTATAACTAAAAAAAAATTTTCTTTCAAGAACCTTTTGAAAATAAGCGGTAAGTAGTTTTCCTGACCATTACACAATCGGCGTTTACTTCAGGAACAGGCACGACTTTTCCAAATCTGCTGAATCACACATCGTGGCTACCATATAAGTATATAAAGGAGACATAATTTTTTATTTAAGTTTATTTTGTGCTCTTGAATTGTCACTGTAGTTCAGGTACAAGACTATTGCATTCATAAGCAGAATATGATTTTAGACTAAAGTCTAAAAAATACATATTTATAAACCATCGTGGCAAAAAAATACTTATTAACATTACGACATACAATAGATAGCAGCCATTATTTATTAAGTAGATTTAATAAAACTAAATCATCCGTCAGTCTGTCTGATACAAAAATTTTCTTGTCTCACACTACAAAAAATCCTGCCTACAATCGTATAATTATAAATTTATTTAGTCCTAAAATTATTTCAAATGAAAATTATGTAAGTTTCTTAATGTAGCCCTGAACATGTTTGCAATTTATGTAGAGCATTTACAAAATGATAAATGGATCTTTGTTGTTCTGAAGTCGATGAAAAATACTTTAACAAAGTCTTTATTCAAATTAAATTACTTTTACAAAGTTCGCATTTTTTCTTACAAAAAGCAAGATTCATTGAAAATATTTCTGTCGTTGTTAGTCTTCTTATAAATGAATACGCGTGAGTTAATGCTAAACTCACTGGTACCCAATTTTTTACTTTTTATTCACCAAAAATAACAGTCTATTACAAGATGCTGTTCATAAGTCTCCGAAATCAATTTTAAAATTGATGTAAATGAAATATATTATTTATATTTCCACTTACACTGACTGAGCATAACTTTTGACTTTGTATAATCTTGTCGCAAGTCTAGCATTTGTGCAATATATGACAAAATCGGTACTTTCTAGAAATTTAGGTGTAGCTGTATAAAAGATCACCATTTAATACTAAATCATGGACGCTAAATCGGTATAGAGAAAGCTGTACATCCATTTCTCCATAAAAGCTAGGCACTTGTTTTATATAAAAATAAAAAATTATATGTATTTGCTGGCAATAATGAAATATATGTCACACATTAGATTCAGACTTAAATGCATACGAAATTACATTCACCCTGCGTTTTTTTCTTTTCGTGTTAGAATTTATAGTCTAAGAATAATACTCTCGTGTAAATATTATCAAAACTGACACGATTTTTGTAAACAAAATTGTGATTTGTTTTCTAGGCGGCATCTCTTTATTTTTAGTTTTAATTCCTTGAACTTTGCACCCAGATAGAAAAGTTGCGAATAATCTATCAACTGCTTATGTAGAATGATTGTGTATAGTCAAAATTATTTATAATCTATCACAAAATACTGTTTTTGTCTAGATTTTTATCATAAAAGAAAGCTCAAAATGACCACCATAAGGCACTCATAACTGCGCAGTAGATTTCCACGCATCGTTGAACTGTGCAGTAAGTACCCAAGGTATTTAGACATGCGCAGTAGCTGCCTAACGTATTTAATATATTTACTGCTATACAAATTATGCATAAGCTACCGATAGATTCAACAAAACTTTTTCGGCGCTTCTTTTGTCCCTAAGCAACTTAATTGACAAAATCCCCTTATTTCAAAACCCTATTCTTCTAATACTTAGGAGAGGGGAAATGTGTGGGATTCAAAATATTCCACAGAATAGCTGCAGACATAAGAGCAGTGTAAGTAAAAATACTGATCCACCAAACTACTTTTTCCCATTTCTGGACCTCGAGATTGCGAAGAATGTTGATTCCCACAAGAAGGCCTGCGACAGCGCCAGCCAAGTGAGCTACGTAGCCGATTTGATTGTTCACTTCGGTGTACCGGTTGTAGATCGCCTGACCAACATCAACGCCTGCAACGACGACGAAGACGAGCAGCTGAAGGACGGCGAACTCCATCTCGGCCCAGTTCATCAGAATTGTTGCCACGTGGGCTGTTATTAAAGCGTAAACTCCTCCCGATGCTCCGGCGAGGTAAACTCCCGGATCAGAAACTGAAGTCCCGAGAGATCCTGCTACTACTCCTGCCATGTATATTAGCAGGACCCTCCACCATTTGTGAACCATCTCCAGAGGAATTCCCAGCATTATCTGCACCAGCAGATTCACCACAAGGTGAAAGGGTCTGCGGAAAAGAAAGATTTTATTATAATTTCAACAATGTTGGATGTTTTGGATTTAGGATAGATGAAAGTGCTTTCGCTCACCGTTTGTGTTTGAAAACAAATTATTTAATTTATAACCTATACATTCCTTAGAATTCACAAAAAATACAAGACTCCACCAAACAAAAACGAATCAATTTGGCAAACAGAATTACAAATACTTGTATTCGAATAAAAAGCAAAAAAGATGGCTTAAAGTAAGATACTGTTTCAAACTTAAACCTAAATATAAAGCTTCATCAGATAGTATTGGCAAACTATCAGTCATTTATCTTCTAACAGCCTAAACAAGTAGATTGAAGTTACTTAATCTACAAATAGGTACTTCAAGAAAATACTAGTTAAGACTTAAAGCTAGAGTAGAGGACGTTATGTCCTTGTATTCTAAGGTGAATTCTATTATTGGCGATATCAATGTTGTGGTGAGTGTCGGGGATCTTGAAGGTTGGTTGCCGAACGTACTCTTTAGGTTTAAGGGTCGTCTTGAAAGATTTTATAGTAAGCCAGCTTTTGCCTACGGAGACGATATCTCGCTGATATCTTCTTCGCTGATTATCTGACTGGCAAGCTGATAGCCAGTTACGAGATACCTGAACACCATTCAAAAGTGACTTACAGTCTAAATGTCGCAGTATCAACTGGTCAACTTCTAAGAGAAGTTCACTGATAATATCGGTTTTCTTCTGAGCACATGGCTGTTATACACCCCGTTCAGTGGGGTGCCACTGTCTCTTCGGTCGGTTTCTGGAAGCGGAAGAACACAGCGCTGAGAAGGGTGTTTTTAAAATATCGGATTCCGCACTCACCAATTACCAAACATAAATCTGACCTTATTGACTTAGCAATTTTCGAAACTAACTTCTACAATCATGATACTCTCAACATTGATGAATAATTAGACTCAGATCATCGACCATTTCTTCCAAACCTCTTCATTTATTGTGAAAAAGTCCCGGTAGCGCCCCGCTATGACTTTGCTAAAAAAAAAAAAAAGTTGGCAAAAATTCAACCTGACCCTATAAACACATGTTAATTTTAACCTTCAATAGGAAACACTACTCACAATGACGAAGCCATAACTAATCTCACCTCTAACATAAAAATTTCCATTCACACTTCAGTTCCTCAGACTACCATTAACAAATACGATCCACCTCTCAGGCCCGAGATTGAAGATCTTATCCAAACTCGCCATAAATGTTGCCGAACACATCAAAGAACTAAAAGCTTTATCCTTAAAAGCATTATTAATCACCTTCGGAAATCTATAGCAATTAAAGTACAAGAGCACAGATGCAAAAATTTGAATAAAGAAGTCCGTAAACATCAAATGAAAAATAACTCCATATATCGTATGACTAAAGCCCTAATGAAGCCGCGAACTGATATTCCCCTTTTCAATCATCCAGATTAAACGTTTGCATTTTCCCCCACTGATAACGCAAATCTCCAAGCGGCAAATTATGAAAGTAACTTCGCTTCACATGAAGAACCATCTGACCCTCAACCCATTGCCAGGAACTTCTGCTACAAGCAGTGTAACCTTCTACGACTCTACGCCTACGTCAATGACCATCCAAAAATGTGAGACGACCCCACGCTGGGTCCGGAAAACTGATGTTCGTCAAGTTAATAAAAATAGAACACATTTCAGTGACAAAATATAAACTTTAACAAAAATAAATAATGGATATTTTGAAGTAAAGCAATTATGTCATTTAATTTTTAGAATCATACTCAGCTTTATTACAACCTTCTACGATAATCAGAAGCTGAGAACGCTACTCTGTTTATTTTTATTTATAGCATTGCTAAAGATACAACATGCGAAGTACCTTTTCTCTTCTGAAAATTTTCTAAAAAATGACTTTTTATTGTTATGGTATTTCCTTACTCGATGTTTTCTCTAAATGTATCAATTTTATTAAAAAATGATATAAAAATAAAAATATGAATCTCTGGGAGTAGGCCAACTTTTGTCTGAAACTTTTTCCTGTAAAATCAGTACCAAGAAATTTCACTTGAATTTCCGGCAACTTTGAAGCCGCCTGGCAATACTTTTGCATCCAGGCAAGTGCCTGGAAATGCGCAGGTGCTATTTCTAGTGTCATACCCTACATGTACACGAATTTTCAACCTTATCGGAGTCACGTTAGTTAACTGTCAGAATGTACACCTTTGCCAGGTCGCTACCGCTTACGGTCTATAAACTACTTTCCTAGTTCATGCAAAACAGCTCACATCTTAGTTTACCAGAAAAATGCAAGGATCCATATCATGCAACCAGCTACAGACCCATTAGTCTTCTTAATACAATGAGCAAAGTTTTTGAAAAAATAATTCTCACTCGCATAAACTATCACCTCGAGGAAAACAGGATCCTTAAACCACAATAATACCGTTTTAGAAAAGGTCACTCTACACAATACATGATGCTTCAGCTTACCGAAGCCATTACCTTAAATTTCAATCGAAGAAAACATACTGGGGCTGCTTTCCTTGAAGTAGAAAAAGCCTTTGATAGTGTCTGGCATGTAGGACTGCTGAGAAAACTAATTAATTACAATTTTACAAGAGGGCTTCTCCATTTCGCAGATTTTTATCTCATTAACAGAAAATTCATAGTCAAAATAGAGCAGACACTTTCAAAAGACAAATTCATCCGAGCGTGTGTGCCCCATGGCAGCATTCCAGGGCCGGTATTCTTTATTATCTATGTTATAGACACCCCTGCGGTTCCCGAAGTTACAATTGGATTGCTTGCAAACGAGACCAAGATATTTACTTCTTCTTGGCCAGCTCCGAAAAATTTAAAACTACTTAACATAGCTCTTGAAATCATTGAGGCATGGGCTAAGCTTTGGAGAATAAAAATTAATGTAGCAAAGCCAGAATCAATTCTTTTCTAAGTCAGACAGCCTGCCAAAATAGATCCAACAAAACGTTTAATGAACCAATAGAATGGAAAAAATACGTAAAATACCTAGGGGGTAAACTACATATAAATATCTTAGTTGGAAGGAGCATATCCATGAAACTTAAGATGCCTGGGGTTTTTGATTTATTAGTATGAAAAAACGTGAAAAATAAAAAAATGAAATGTTTTGACAAACTACACAGGGTACGAAAAAAAATTAAATGACAAGAGTTGTTCTTCCAAAAAGGATCTACAAATTTTGTATTAACCATTTTTAGATAAAATGTGTAGATCTTTTATTCATAAAAAATAAGATTAAAAATTAAAAAATTTATTTTTTGAGAAGACGACACGAGAGATGAAAAGAAATGAAAGGACAACAGTTGTGAAACCAAAAAATATCTAAAAGTTTATTATAAACTCTTGTTATAAAAATATATTAGAAATAAAAAATTATACTACAGTAACATTTTATTTAACAACATTTTATTTAACAAATTTTTCGCTAAAATTATATCTACAAAGTTGCTTACAACCACTCTACGTTAGGATGCGTATTTAAAATTCAATTCGTTAAAAGTAACATTGAAAGTAAACAAATTAAATTCATAGAAAACGACACAAGTTGCCATATAATGTTGGATAAAAAAATTTTATAGGATGCATACTTTTTTGATTATAAAAAAGAAGACAATGAAGTTAAGTATGTTTCAATACCAATGCATATGATGAATTTTAATAATATAAATTCAATGAAATGATACATTTTTCAGGGTAGCTAAGAATAAAATTTAATGCAAAATAAGAAACAAATGTTAAATTAATCATGA
>JAAAKG020148123.1:0-15947 GCA_010014905.2 Druon quercuslanigerum
TTAATTTCAAACGAAAATGTGAACAATAAAAAATTTAATTGTTTTATTAATTTCTTAATTATTTATTAATTTTTTTATTGTTTTGATTTGAAAATGTTTGGATTCAGAAATTTCTTATTGGGGAATTCTCTAATTTCGAGAATTTTCTATTTCGAATCTTTTTTCGGGAAATTTTCCTTTTTGGAATTTTTTAGTCATCCCCTAAAAATGTATCAAAAATAAACAAGTGGAAAATCCCTAAAAATTAAATTACCAAAGCTGTAAAATTGCCAGAAAATGAAATTTTCTTTTATTTTAACAATAAAAAAATTCTCATTAATATTACTTATTTATTTAAAAGCAACATGTTTTTTGTTCTTTGACATTATTTTTTAATTATTTAAAAATTTTCGAAACGTTTTTATATGTTTTTAAATTATTAAAAGTTTTCCTAAAAGTCTTATAATTTGAAATTTCTCCAACTATCTTAGGATTTTTTTTATAACATAAAACCTTAAAAGCTTCAAAATCTTCAAAAAGCTATTTTTTTTAAAAACGTTTTACAGTATTTTCAATTTGCCTGTTTTTTGGAATTTTAGAAACCTCTTAAATGTGTATTGAAATCTTTTACAATTTTCTCTTAAAATTTATTTTTTAAAATAGAAAATAATTTAAAAATTTTCCAGAAATCTTAAGACATTTATTATACTGTGAGAAACTTTTAAAATTTCTGAAAAGCTTATTTTTTGAAATCTTCAAAAATTTCGAAAATTTTTTATTTCGGATTTTTTTGGGGGGAATATTTTTGGGAATTTCTTAGTCATCCCCTAAAAATGTATCAAAAATAAACGAGTGGAAAGACCCTAAAAATTAAATTACCAAAGCTCTAAAATTTACAAAAAATAAAAATTTTTAAATATAAGGCTTCTGAAATTATAAACATTGTAAAATATTTAAAAAGTACCAAATAGGAAAATTCACGAAATATAAAACTCCACTGTGAAATCGGTAACACTAGGAAATTTCTAAATTTAAACATTAAAAAAATTCTCATTAATATTACTTATTTATTTCAAATAAACATGTTTTTTACATTCATTGACATTATTTTTTAATTTTTACAAAATTTCGAAAACTTTTCTATATTATTTCAAATTATTTATAGTTTTCCTTAAATTCTTTTAAATTAAAATTTCCCCAGGAATCTTAGGATTTTTTTTATGGTCATGAAACCCTAAAATCTTCAAAATCTTCAAAAAGATAAATTTGTTAAAAAGGGTTTTAAAGTCTTTTCAATTTCTAAATTATCATTAAAATTCCTTCAAAACTTTAAAATATCTTTTAAAATTTTTTGAATTTTTAATATTTTTTTTAAATATCTGCAAAGATAAAGAAATTTTCTTTAAATCTTCCCAAATGTTTTTTTGTAATTTTAGAAACCTCTTAAGAGTGTGTTGAAATCTTAAACAATTTTCTCTTAAAATTTATTTTTCAAACTAAAAAATAATTTAAAATTTGTCTATCGATCTTAAGAATTTTTTTTATTGTCATGAAACCTTAAAACCTTCAAAATTTACAAAAAGCTTAATATTTTTAAAAACGTTTTAAAGTCTTTTCAATTCTTAAATTATTTTTAAAATTCCTTAAAAACTTTTAAATATCTTTTAAAATTGTTGGAATTGTTTTAAATAACTGCAAACATCAAACAAAATTCTTTAAATCTGCCCGACTGTTTTTTTGTAATTTTAGAAACCTCTTAAAAATGGATTAAAATCTTTAAAAATTTTCTTTTATAATTTATTTTTAAAAATAAAAAACATTTTAACTTTTTCCTGGGATCTTATGAAAAATTTTTTACTTTGTAATAAACTTTAGAAATCTTCAAAAATTGAAAATTCTTTTTCGGGGAATTTTTTTCGGAATATCTTAGTCATTCCCTAAAAATGTATCAAAAATAAAATAGTGGTAATGACCTAAAAATTAAATTACCAAAGCTGTGAAATTCACAGAAAATAAAAATTTTTAAATGTAAGACTTCTGAAATTATAAAGATTGTGAAATATTTCTAAAATGCCAAAAAGGAAAATTCCGAAATTTGAACAATAAAAAATTCTCGTTAATATTACTTATTTATTTAAAATCAACATGCTTTTTTACATTCATTGAAATTAATTTTTAATGATTTGAAAATTTCTCAAAATTTTCTATATATTTTTAAAGTACTCAAAGTTTTCCTAAAATTCTTATAATTTAAAATTTCTCCAGGAATCTTAGGAAATTTTTTTTTATTTTCATGAAAACTTAAAACCTTCAAAATCTTGTAAAAGCTAAATTAAAAAAAAAATGTTTAAAAGTCTTTTCAATTTTCAAATTATTTTTCAAATTCCTTTAAAACTTTTAAATATCTTTGGAAATTTTTATTTTTTTTTTTTGAATAACTGCAAAAATAAAAAAAAATTCTTGAAATCTTCCCGACTGTTTTTTTTTAATAATTTTAAAAACCTCTTAAAAGTTTATTAAAAACTTTAACAACATTCACTTATAATTTATTTTTTACACTAAAAAAAAATTTTTAATTTATCCAGGAATCTAAAAAAATTTTTTTCATGCTGTGAAAAACTTTTAAAAATTCTGAAAAGCTTGTTTTTTCGAAATCTTCAAAAATTTCGAATTTTTTTCGGGGATTTTTTTTTGCAATTCTCAGTCATTCCCTAAAAATGTATTAAAAATAAAAAAGTGGAAAATTCCTAAAAATTAAATTACCAAACCCGTAAAATTCACAGAAAATAAAATTTTCGAAATATAAGACTTCTGAAATTATGAAGATTGTGAAATATTTTTAAAATACCAAAAAGGAAAATTCCCAAATTTGAACAATAAAAAATTCTCATTAATATCACTTATTTATTTAAAATCAACATGTTTTTTTACATTCATTCACCTCTTAAAAGTCTATTGAAAACTGTAACAATTTTCTTTAAAAATTTATTTTTCAAACTAAAAAATTAATTTAAAATTTGTCCAGTAATCTTAAGAAATTTTTTTTTACTGTGAAAAACTTTTAAAATTTCTGAAGAGCTTATTTTTTTGAAATCTCCAAAATGTTGAGAACTTTCTATTTCGAATTTTTTTCGGGGAATTTTCTTATTCTGAATTTTTTAACCATCCCCTAAAAAAGTATTAAAAATAATCAAGTGGAAAATTCCTAAAAATTAAATTACCAAATCTGTAAAATTTCCAGCAAAAAAAATTTTTCAAAATATAAGACTTCTAGAAATATAAAAAATACCGAATAGGAAAATTCACGAATGATAAAATTCCACTTTGAAATCGCCAACACTATAAAATTACTAAATTTAAACAATAAAAAAATTCTCATTAATATTTTTTATTTATTTGAAAGACAATAATTTCTTTTCATAGTCTTGGATCGAATCCTGCTGCTGGCATTTTTTTTCATTTTTTTTTCATTGCGATTTCTTATTACAGTAATCATTTGAAATTAAAATTTTTAATAATTTTATTGCCAAAATATTCTTTTTCAACTATTTTTGCATATAACAATTTTTTCAGCCTCTACCACTATTACTATAAAAAAAGCTTCGTAGTAGATTATTGTTTCTCTTTATTTAAATAAAACTCTATATTTTGGTTATTATTATATCCAACTGAGAGAAAAGTCTAATATATAAAATTAAGAGAATAAGAGTAAATAAGTAACGCAATGTAAACTTACAGTAAAATAAAATTATGTAAAAATAGAATTTAAATAAATTAATAAAAAAATCAATAAAAGATTCCGGCAGCAGGCATCAAGCCCGGTCTTTCTCATTACGAACTCGGGACGCTACAAACTCATCTAACCAGGAATTAAAAAATTATCGCATTGTGTTCCATGTAACGTTCGTGGCTTTTTTTCAAACACATTTTTGTGATAAATTATTATTGGAAGGAGTATAAAAATCAATAAAAAATGCCAGCAGCAGAAATCGAGCCCGGACTTTTTTGTTACAAACTCGGATCGCTACAAACTCATTTAACCAGGAATTAAAATATTATCGCATCATGTTCCATGTAAAGTTCGTGGCTTTTTTTCAAACACATTTTGCTGATAATTTATTATTGGAAGTAGCATAAAAATCAATAAAAAATTCCGGCAGCAGGAATCGAGCCCGACTTTCTCGTTACGATCTCCAATCGCTACAAACTCATCTAACCAGGAATTGAAAGATTATCGCATTCCATGTAAGAAAATCAATCAAAAATGCGGGAAGCAGAAATCGAACCTGGACTTTCTGATTATAAACTCGGATCACTACCAGCTCATCTAACCATGAATTGAAAGATTATCGCATCGTGTTCTACATAGCGTCAGTAGCTTCTTTCAAACCCATTTTTTTCTCGACAAATTATTATTGGAAGGAGTATAGATCCCAAAAAAATGCCAAAAATCCATTATTGCTTTTCTTGAACTAAGAGAAAGTGAGTAGTTTATAAATTTGGACGAAACAGATCGTTCCACAGATATTTTAACGACGTTGCTAACATTAATCAAAGGGGAGTTGAACTCGAGTGTTCTACGGCCGCTCTTGAACTCCCAGGAAAAACCTCACAGATATGGAATGGCACGAAGAAAAGAGGTGGCAGGAGAAAAAGATGTGAAATAAATCCAGAAGATACGCTGTAGTTACAGCCACCGTAACGGAGATTACCCTAATCATCCAAAAGACCAGCGATTTGCTCCCTTTCCTTTTTTTCTTTTTCATTCATCCTTTCTATCTTTCTTCTTTTTACATGCAACCACCAACGCTGCATTAAAAGAGGAAGGATAATTTAGCAAAAGTGAAAAAAAGTGCGATCCAATTTTTCACCGTTAAGAAAAAGTTTCATCTTTCTTTCTAAATGGTGAATTTATTAATTCAGATGTCCCATTCATACTTTCAATTTATATCAATTTTCTCTCCATTTCTCATTTCTTCAGTTTTATCCTAATTTCTTAAGTCTCAGGCCTCACCGACAGGGCAGCGAAAAAAATACTGACGACTTTAAAAACGATAATTTATGGTCGAACTTTGAAAAAAAGGGAAATTTATAGGACGTTATTTATGAAATCTTATCTTTAATTATAGCCAAGTTATTTGGATCAAGCTTTTAAGGTTTCCGAGTTATGAAAAATAAAAGGCCAAAAAAAATAAAAAATCTTGATGGGTTCTTGAGTTATGACTCAAAATGTCTAAGACATTAAGCCCCTAATTGAGAAAAAGATTTAAGAATTAAGAAAAGTGCAGAAAAGTGAAAAAATAGTCTACAGACTTTTTCGTTACGAACTAGGATCGCTACAAGCTCATCTAACCAGGAATTGAAAGATTATCGCATCATGTTCCATGTAACGTTCGTGGCATTTCTTGCTTTTCTTGACGTAAGAGAAACAGAGTAGTTTAAGGCACTAAAAATCGTTGATGAATTTGAAATATAATAACTCGGTCGGAAATGAAGCTAGAAATTTTTTTGAAATAATGGAAAGATTATGGAATTAAAAAAACTGTATGGGGAATTTTACGTAAGGTCACTACCACTTAATGAAGGGAGGGGAATAACTCTTAGCAATAATGAAGAAGCTTAAAGCAATTGGTAAATCTTAGGACAATTATCACGAAGAACTCAACTTTAGAGGACGTAGTTCCTAAAATCTTATCTTTAATTACGGCCAAGAAAAATAAAAAAATCTTAATGGGTTCTTGAGTTATGAGTCAAAATGTCTAAGACATTAAGCAACTTAAGTCTCGAGTGAGACAAAATTAAATTTTTTGAACAAATCAGTCTGAAAGTCATAATATTTGTCCGGGTTGCTCTTTTTCTTTAAATTAAAGCTAAGTAAATTCTGTGAAGAAATTTAAAGTCTGATTGAAAAAAATGTACAAAAAACTGAGCGCAGAAAAGTGAAAAAATAGTCTAGAGACTTTTTCGTTAGGAACTAGGATCGCTACAAGGTCATCTAACCCGGAATTGAAAGATTATCGCATCGTGTTCCATGTAACGTTCGTGGCTTTTTTCTCAATTGAAAATTGAGACTTAAAACAGATGTCTTATTTTAAATAATTTATGTAAACTTTGAGCAGAAATCTCATCAAACCTTAGTAAAAAAATAGATTTAATCACTTTAAAAAATTGCTAGCGTTACTTTTTCACCAAAGGAAACAAAATTATGGGGTAGACTTTGCAAAATTAAAAAATTTAAATTTTATGTGCATCCTACTGCAAATTTGTAAAGAAGTGAAATTTTGAAATATTCAAGTTAAAGGGTCTTTAAATTTTTGAAAAGCAACAATATCTAATATAATCTTATCATTAATTTAAAAAAATGAAAGAGAATATATTTTTTTCATAAATTTGTAGGCCAACTCAACAGAACATGTAGAATTTTAAAGCAATATTTTATTTTAAAAGTATATTTGCAATCTCGCTTTAAAATTGTCTCAGCAGGTGGAATGTGAGACTTTTTCAAATAGAACTGACATCCTAATAAGGAAAGAATGAGATACGTCCATAAGAATAACATGCCTTCTTACGAGCTTTAGATTCATAAAAGAATAGGAACAAGGCAGGAAACATTCTCCCCTTGACAGTTTAATTCCAAATTCTTTATACAAATTTTACTGAAAAACAAAATTGCTCAATGCTTATTTATTCTCTTTATCTTAACAAAAAAGAGCCTTTGGAAATGGTCTAAAAGTCAATTTTTTTATAGTAATAACATTAATTATTCTCCAAAAATCACTTCTCATTTCTCCAATTTATCATTTTTTGCTTCTCCATCATTTTATTTTTTTTAATTCCCTTTTCTAATACCATCCATCTCCTTAACTCAATCCTCATCCTCTTCATCCTCCTCTAAAACCTTTACTACATTCTCTTGCCAGCTTTTTTTATTTTCTTTTACTCTCCTACATCCTTCTCATACATGCTTCCATGTTTCTTTCTCTTATTCACATATTCTGTACTTTGTGTCCTCTTTCTGCAATACATCTCGTCCCATCTTTCGTTTCTCAGTATAATTCTTGCTATTCTGGTCCATCTTCTTCATCCTTATGCTTTTTCTGAATGAATTTGTACTCCTTCATTTTTTATTATAATAGACTATTTATTATAATTTGATTCCTCAATCAGGTCTTATCTTTCTGCTAATTGGCTTTCTCTCTCCCTTTTTCCCAATTCTTCATAGTTTACTCCAGTTCCGTCTTCTGTATCTTTAGCATTAAAGTACTCCCTCTTTTCTTCTTCCTATCTTGTTAAATTTATCGCTATCCCTTTCCTTTCTACTACCTCCTTAAAACACTTTTTCCCTAACTCTCCTCCTTTCCTACCAACAACTTTATCTCAAACCACCATAGCCTCTTTCCCACTATAGTACTTAATTCATCCCTTCAATCTTCTTTTCTCACCAGATATCTTGGCGTTCTCCACTTTGTCCCTAGCGTCCACCTTTAATACCTATCTTGTAAATGCTTACTCTCTTTTCTTTCTTTCCATCCCTATATTTCTGCTCCATAACCTAATACTGACCATAACAGCGTATCAAATAACCACATTCCCCCTCTCCAATTTTCTTTAAACTTCTTTATTCTGATCCCTCATATCTGTTTTATTACCCCTGTCGCTTGTAGTCCTTTCTCTTATATGAACTCCATGATCTCCATTTGCAAACAAGGTATATCCCAAATATTTTATCTTGTTTACTTCTTCTAACTTTACTCCCTTCCATCTTTCTGTCCATCCTTATTTCTTATCCCTCCTTTTTCAAAACTCATTATCTTCGCATTTCCTAGATTTACGTAAACATTATTTCTTCTCAGTATTTCTTTAAGCCTGTAATTTAGCCCACCATAACTTCTTTATACTATGCCATTAACACTTTATTGGCTGCATATGCCAGTGAATATATCTTTTTTCTCCCATCCTAACTCCTCGCCATATATTAAATAAAAGTGGGTTTAAATCATCTTCTTATCCTTCTTCTATCCTTTTCTTATTCCTTCCACTAACCAGAAACTATCTCCTTCTTGACCTATCTCTTATCTTTTCCTTCTCTTCTACCTTTACCCTGTATTTTTTCTCCTTCAAATTTCTATTTTAATCCTTTCATTTACCAGATAATTCGGAACATATTTTTTCCTTATCAACCCCATTCATTTTCTAACCCTTATCTGGTTTTTCGTCTCTACATTTTTTCCTAACTTTTACCTTGAATGTCTGACTTCCATATAATCTTTAACCTCCTCCTCTTTACCTTTCATTACTAAGGGTACCACTTACATTTTTTCCAGAACAGTCATCTTATCTATACTAGGCGCCTTTTCATCTTTCGTTATTCCTAATACTTTTACCATTTCTTCCCTTGTTAAATCCTCTTTTTCATCTCTTACCCTTTTAAGTTATCCTCCTTTCATGACTTTTTTCTCTATCCCTCCTAGCAAATCCGTACAATATATTTTACATTCTACCATCTCAATTTCCTGGTCTACTATTTTTCTCCTTCTTCTTCTCTCCATTTACCACCTTTCAACTCTCTTCTTCCGCCCTAACCTTCTACGCCTCTTTGTCCTTCCTTTTCCCCTGTATTCTTCTCCAATACTTTTCTCTTTTCTTCACTTTTATAATTCCTTATTTCTAAGCCATATTTTTAATACTCTTTCCTCCCTTTAATGCTATTATTATAGGAAATTGATCCAAGTCTATATACTCTTTCTTAACCTTGATTCTTTCCTCGTCGTTAACAATTGCATAATCAATTACCCTACTTCCCCCCCCCCCTTAGAGCTTATAACCTCTTCTTTCCGTTTTTATTTAGCATCTTGTCCTTGGAATTTATTCCTCGCTCTCCTCTCTATTCCCCTCCTCCTCTGCCTCCTGTTCTTTCATTAAAATCTCATATTATAATAAGTTGTAGTTTCCAAATGCTGGCATTAGTATGGCACCTCACATGTATAAGAATTTTACAAAACAATTTCGTTTATTCCATGAATACCGTGAATTCCACGAATTCCATGAGTTCCATGAATTCCGCAAATTCCATGAATTTCGTAAATTACGTAAATTCTATGAATAACGCAAATTCCATTAATTGCACGAATTCTATGAATTCCACAAATTTCATTAATTCCGAGAATTCCATGAATTTCGCGAGTTACAGGAATTACAAGCATTACATGAATTCCGAAAATTTCTTGAATGTCGTAAATCTCGTTATTACGTTCAATTCTGTGATTTTTTGGAATTTCATGAATTTCGTGAATTCCATGAATTCTGTGAATATCTTCAATACGAAGAAGTCCGTGAATTTCGCCAATCCAGAAAATTTCTAAAACTCTCTGAATATACTTGAATTCCGTGAATTCCATTAATTTCGTAAACTTCTTGAATCTCGTAAATTCCTTGAATTCCATTAATTCCGTGAATTTCATGAATTCCATAAATTTCATAAATTCCTGTAATTGTACGAATCCCGCGAATTTCTTTAATTCCATCAATTCCTTGAATTTTGTGAATTCCGTGAATTCCATAAATTTCGTGAATTTCATGACTTTTGTGACTTTAGAGAATTCCGTAAAAACTTTAAATTCGACAAATTCCGCGAATTTTATGACTTCCGTGATTCAGAGAACACCATGCATTCCATGAATACCATAAATTTAATAAATTCCTAGAATTTCGCCAATCTAGAGAATTTTGTGAATTTCATGAATGCCACTATTTTCGTGAATTCCTTTAATTCCAAGAATTTCGCGTATTCCATGAATTTCGTATATTTATTGTATTCCGTGAATTGCATGAATTTCCTGAATTCCAGAAATTCCATGAATTTCAAAAATTTCATTAATTCTGAGAATTCCATGAGTTTCGCGAGTGTTTTCTTTGAATTTCATGAATTCCGTGAATTCCATAAATTCAGTGAATTCCCTGAATTCCAAAAATACCTTTAATTTGACGAATTCCGTGAATTTCGCCAATCTAGAGAATTACTAGAATTCTATGAATTCCTTGATTTTCATCACTTCCGAGAATTCCATCAATTTCGTACTATACTTGAATTCTGTGACCTCCATTAATTTTGTAAGCTTCTTGAAGCACAAAAATTCTTTGAATTCCATAAATTCCTTGAATTTCGTGAATTCTCCACATTTCTTTAATTCCGTGAATTCCACAAATTCCATGAATTCAGCAATTTTATGACTTCCGTGAATTTCATGAATTCCGTAAATTTCTTCATTTCCGTCCAGTCCGCGTATTCCTTGAATTTCAATAATTACACGAATTTCATGAATTCCATGTATTCCGCGAATTGCATGCCTTCTGTGTGTTTCGCGAATTCCGCGAATTCCATGGCTTCCGTGAATTTCATGAATTCCGTAAATTTCTTGAATTCCGTTATTCCCATGAATTCCGTGAATTCCATAAATTCAGCGAACTCCATTAATGCCACCAATTTCGTGAATTCCTTTCATTCAATGAATTCCGCGTATTCCATGAATTCCATACATTTCTTAAATTCCGTGAATTCCACGAATTTTATTAATTTCTCGAATTCCATGATTTTCGTCAATTTCACGGATTCCGCAATATCCGTAGATTCCGTGAATTTGGCGAATTTCGTAAATTCCTTGAATTCCAATAATTCCGTGAATTTCATGAATTCCATAAATTTCACACATTTCTTTAATTGTATGAATCCCCCGAATTCTTTTGATTTTATCAATTCCTTAAATTTCTTGAATTCCACGAATTCTATAAATTTCGTGAATTCCTTTAATTCCATAAATTTCACGTATTCCTTGTATTTCATGAATTCCGTAGATTTATTTAATACCTTGAATTCCACAAATTCCACGAATTCC
Organism: Druon quercuslanigerum; assembly: GCA_010014905.2. Lineage (NCBI taxonomy): Eukaryota > Metazoa > Arthropoda > Insecta > Hymenoptera > Cynipidae > Druon > Druon quercuslanigerum. The sequence continues at coordinate 10,872 of JAAAKG020148123.1, forward strand.
GCGAATTCTATGACTTCTGTGAGTTTCGTGAATTCCGCGAATACCTTAAATTCGATGAATTCCGCGAAATCCATGGCTTCAGTGAATTTCATGAATTCCGTAAATTTCTTAAATTCCGTTACTTCCATGAATTTCGTGAATTCCATAAATTCAGCGAACTCTATGAATTCCGCGAATTACCGTAAATTTAATGAATTCATGAATTCCATAATTGTCGCGAATGCCACCAATTTTGTGAATTCCTTTAATTCCAAGAATTCTCCCGATTTCATGAATTCCGTACATTTCTTGAATTCCGTGAATTACATGACTTCTGTGAAGTTTTGGAAATGAAGTGAATACCTTAAATTCTATGAATTCCGCGAACTCCATGAGTTCCGTAAATTTCACGAATTCCGTAATATCCTTGAATTCCGGGAATTCCATGAATTTCGCGAATATTGGAAATTTCCTTAAATTCCACTAATTCCGTTAATTTCGTGAATTCCATGAATTCCATAAATTTCGTGAATGCCACTAATTTCGTGAATTCCTTTAATTACATCAAGTCCGCGTATTCCTTGCGATTCATGAATTCCGTAACTTTCGTGAATTCCACGAAGTCCATGAATTCCGCGCATTCTATGACTTCTGTGAGTTTCGTGAATTTCGTGAGTACCTTAAATTCTATGAATTCTGCGAATTTCATGATTTCCATGAATTCCATGAATTCCGTGAATTCCGCGAATTTCATGAATTCTGCAAATTTCATGAATAATGCTTCTGAAAACATGCTTGTAAGTATTTATATATTTTTAAAATTTTGCAACCTAAGGCCAAATTGAAGAAAAAATGTTTTACATTTGTTAACAATTTGCAAAAATACGATGAAGATTTATCTTTAAAATGATTGAAAACTTAAAAAATAATAATTATTTAATGAGTAATTCCAATTTTTTTAAACTAGCTGTGAACTCAATATTAAGTATTTCCACTTTATTTGTATTTATATTTATATTATATTTGCAAATAAAACAAAATTATAAAATAATACAAACAAAATTTGTTATACAGTGGCAAATCGGACAAATTAAATTTTTTATTTAAAATTGCAACCTATCTCTTTGCCAGCTCTATGCTGTAAGTTAATTTAAGTCAAATTTTATTTATATCGATAAAAAAAATTTCTGTAAAAAACTGATTCTAAAAATATTATTTTAATTGTAAACAATATTAATTTTTTATTTCTTATAAGGATTGAGTAGTATTAAGCTAATATTTTGGTGTCCCTAAAAACTATAAGATAATATTTTCTTATTGTTAAATAACTGAAAGATAATATTTTTTATACTTTCAAAAATTACAATAAATATTCTGTATCCCTGAAAAGCACAAGTTAATACTTTTTTGTTTTAAGTTAAAATTTTTAATAATAAAAAAATATTTGTTCAATACTAATTTTATAACGCAAAAAAATATTTCTATGGAATAATTTCAGGGGAGAATAATAAAAAAATATTCCCGTAGAAAAAATTTCGAGATTTAATTATTTATTATTTTAGTTTGCATTTGAGTAATTTCTAAACAAATTGTAACCTGCTATAACTACTTTATGGCCTATCATTTTTACAAAAAATTGTTAAATTCATTTCATCTTATAAAACTGACTCGATTGTACTTATACGAGAGACGTTAAATTCGGCTATAATACTTGAAACCGACATTACAATATTTTATTCAGCACTTTACAGAAATAGTATATAGGTCAACATTAAAGTGATGAAGGGTCATTGCATTTTATTATCTTGAGGCGAGAAATAAAATTAATGTTAGGACATTCAGAACGGAATTTATTCAAATTGCCTTAAAAATTTGTTGTTCTTAATTTAAGTGGTCATCCAAAAATTGCGTTGAGGGTTACTAAACAAATTTTTTTTTTAAATTGTTATTGTATCTATTAAATTTTTGTATACAAGGTATTAAGAAAATAAAAATTTTTATTATCTGGAGGCGAGAAATAACATTAATGTTAGGACATTTAAATCGGAATTTTTTCAATTTGCCTTGAAATTTAAAAAAAAAATTTAAGTGGTCATCAAAAAATTGCGTTAAGGGTTACTAAACAAATTTTTTTTTTAATTGTTATTTTGTCTATTAAATTTGTATACAAGGTATTAGAAAATAAAAAAATACCTTTATTTTTCAAACAAAGGTTCCAGTTTTCTGAACCAAACTTTTAAAAGTATTAAAAACGAAGTTAAATTTTTATGTAAAGTATTATGCTTTGGTCTAAATATTGTCTTATTTTCGGCTAAGAATTGCATTTTATTGCATTTCATTGCATTTTATTATCTTGAGGCGAGAAATAAAATTAATGTTAGGACATGCAGATCGGAATTTATTCAAATTGCCTTAAAAATTTGTTGTTTTTAATTTAAGTGGTCATCCAAAAATTGCGTTGAGGGTGACTAAACAGATTTTTTTTTTAATTGTTATTGTATCTATTAAATTTTTGTATACAAGGTATTAAGAAAGTAAAAATTTTTATTATCTGGAGGCGAGAAATAACATTAATGTTAGGACATTTAAATCGGAATTTTTTCAATTTGCCTTGAAATTTAAAAAAAAAATTTAAGTGGTCATCAAAAAATTGCGTTAAGGGTTACTAAACAAATTTTTTTTTAATTGTTATTTTGTCTATTAAATTTGTATACAAGGTATTAGAAAATAAAAAATTAACTTTATTTTTCATAACAAATTTCCAGTTTTCTGAACCAAACTTTTAAAAGTATTAAAAACGAAGTTGAATTTTTATGTAAAGTATTATGCTTTGGTCTAAATATTGTCTTATTTTCGGCGAAGAATTGCATTTTATTGCATTTCATTGCATTTTATTATCTTGATGCGTGAAATAAAATTAATGTTAGGGCATTCAAATCAAAATTTTTTCAATTTTCCTTGAAATTTTTTATTTTTAATTTAAGTAATCATCCAAAAATTGCGTTTAGGCTGACTAAACAAATTTTTAACAAAATTGTTCTTGCATCTATTAAAGTTATGTTCAAGGTATTAGAAAATAAAAAATTAACTTTATTTTTCAAAAGAAATTTCCAGTTTGCTGAACCAAACTTTTAAAAGTATTAAAAACGAAGTTACATGTTAATGAAAACTATTATTCTTTGATTAAAAAATTATTTTTTTTTTATTTATTCTTGGGGCGAGAAATAAAATTAAAGTTAGGACATTCAAATCGGAATTTTTCCAATTTGCCTTGAAATTTTTTGTTTTTAATTTCAGCGGTCATCTAAAAATTGCGTTAAGGGTTACTTAACCATTTTTTTTTAAATTGTTATTTTATCTATTAAATTTGTCTACAAGGTATTAGAAATTAAAAAATTAACTTTATTTTTCATAACAAATTTCCAGTTTTCTGTCCCAAACTTTTAAAAGTATTAAAAATGAAGTTAAATTTTTATTTAAACTATTATTCTTTGGTCTGATAATTGTCTTATTATCGGTTGGAAATTGCATTTTATTGCATTTTATTATCTCAGGCGCGAAATAAAATTATTGTTAGGACATTTAAAATGAAATTTTTTTAATTTGCCTTGAAATTTTTTGTTTTTAATTTAAGTGGTCATTCAAAAATTGCGTTAAGGGTTACTAAACCATTTTTTTAAAATTAATATTTTATCTATTAAATTCGTATACAAGGTATAAGAAAATAAAAAATTAACTTTATTTTTAGATAAAAATTCCCAGTTTTCTGAACCAAACTTTTAAAAGTATTAAAAACGAAGTAAACTGTTTACGTAAACTATTATTCTTTTGTCTAAAAATTGTCTTATTTTCGGCTGATAATTGCATTTTATTGCATTTTATTATCTTGAGGCGAGAAATAAAATTAATGTTAGGACATTTAAATCGGAATTTTGTCAATTTTCCTTGAAAATTTTTGTTTTTAATTTAAGTACTCATCCAAAAATTGCGTTACGGCTTACTAAACAAATGTTTTACAAAATTGTTATTGCATCTATTAAATTTGTATACAAGGTATTATAAAATAAAAAATTAACTTTATTTTTCAAACAAAATTTCCAGTTTTCTGACCCAAAATTTTTAAAGTATGAAAAACGAAGTCAAATGTTTGTGTAAATTATTATTTTTTAGTCTAAAAATTATTTTATTTTCCGCTAAAAATTGTATTTTATTGCATTTTATTATCTTGAGGCGAGAAATAATATTAATGTTAGGACATTTAAATCGGATTTTTTTCAATTTTCTTTGGTTAAAAATTAAACTATTTGATTAAAATTCGTTTTCTTTTTTATTAAAAATTTAATTTCTGTTATTGAAAATTGAGCTTTTCCATTTTTGTTTAATTCTTTTTTCTTTAAAAATTCAACGAATTTGGTTAAAAATTCATGTAATTTATTGGAAATTTATGTTTGAAGATTCCTTCTTTTATTACATTTTTTTTTTATAATTTAAATACTAAGTTAAAAATTAATTTTTCCTTAAAGAATAATCATATATGTTACATTCTACGTTAAAATGAATATGTGAACAAATGCTTTTGTCAATTTAAAAAAAAAATTTTTTTCAACGTATGGCGCAATAAATTACAAATTTTCTTTAAGAGAAACTTCAATTTAGTTTAAAAGATTGAATTTCTGCAATTTCAAAATTAATTTGAAAATATTTACATCACTATTGAATTTTCATCGCAATTATTAAGTTTACTTTTCGTTACAAATTTTTTTTTGTTAAAAATTAATTTTTTGCTTGAAGAATAATCATACATGTTACATTCTACCAAAAAACTCTCAAAAAACTCAAAAAACTCTCAAAAAACACTTTTCTTATTTTTTTTTAAAATTATAAAAAAAACTTATGGCGCAATAAATTATGAATTTTCTTTAGGAGAAACTTCAATTTGGTTTAAAAGATTGATTTTCTGCAATTTTAAAATTAATTTGAAAATATTTACATCACTATTGAATTTTCATCGCAATTATTGAGTTTACTTTTCGTTACAAATTTTTTTTTGTTAAAAATTAATTTTTTGCTTGAAGAATAATCATACATGTTACATTC
>JAAAKG020148124.1:0-10322 GCA_010014905.2 Druon quercuslanigerum
AGCAGAGCAGTGCAGTTTACACGCGCTCACGTGACATGCACCGAAAAATTGTACACTCTCTCCATATCATGACGTCAGCGGCGTGCTCTGTACTAGAACGGAGCAAGATTGGAGTACACTCTCTCGGTGCAGAGCAGTCGCACTTGCTCAGAGCAGGGGCAGAAAAGAGCAGATAACCGAATTCGCTATCAGTCTGCTTCCTACCGCTAAGTAGTCTAGGCCAACTACATGAAAAATAAATGGCGATATTCAGCGCCCTCTACCACTGTCAGGAGAACTGTAGAAGTCTGCATGTTGTTGCGCACATATATGCAAAATGAGAAATAATGATAATTAGCGTGCTGTTTCTCATTCGTTCGTTCTCATTAACTTCATTTTGCCGCTTTTCAGTGAAAAGAAATAAATACACGAAGATGCAATAGGTTATCGTTTCATAGGTTAACTTCTGCAATCCGGCATTTCCAGTGACCGCCACCCACTGTAGGCCTATTAATAATCATCGAGGTGGGAACCTATGTCCTATCACCTCTTTATCTTTTTTTTACGACTACAGCCACTCACTGTACAAGTGTTTCGATCTATTAAAAAAAACTTTCACTTTTCAGGTGTACATCATGACAGCAAAGAATGACAACAAATTCCAAATTCTCGCGCACGCGCTTTTTGCACCGCTGGTAGCGCGTCAGTGCCATGTACCACTGTCATGACAAATCATTTTGAACCCCTCGCTGTCCCTCAATACCCCGCACCGAGGTGCTAGAAATTCACCATTTCCTCTATAGGAGTTGACCGTGCCTGCCGCTTAGCAGTAAATATCAAATATCAATAAAGAAGACCTGTCTCACAGTTCAGGCAGTTATTTAAAGAAAAGGTCCATTATTTTCCAGACCATTACACTAAATATTACACACTAATTTTCGCTACACTAATACAACGAAAAGAAGCTTACCCGTTATGGAAGTATCAAGTGATCACGAAGAAAGCGGTATCAACCAACTACATTTAGAATTAGCCCTGCTGAAACAAGTAGGAGGTCAAGAAAGAGCCGTATTTAAATGTTTTCTCATCTGATCATCGTTCAATATTTTAATCCATTTGTATTTATTTGCATAGATTTGATCCTATAAAACAAGAAACGATCTTTTAATTGAATAAAATATTATGCAAACTATATCTCTCAGGACGAAACACACTCATTATTAATTGTTGAACAGCAAAACTACGCAAATTATCTTAAAAGAGCTATTTTTGGATTCAGATTGTTTCGTTCCTTCAAGCAATTGTTTTGTTTAAAAACATATTTGTTTTTTAGGCAATTTGATTGTTAAAACAATTAAAAACTATTACATTTTATTATGTTAATAAATTATTGTACAAAATCCTTTATGAAATTCTTTTTATTATAAAACTTTTGTTTTAGGAAAATGTTATTTCTTAAAACATTTCTTTTGTTTAAAAAACTGAACAACTTATATTTGGTTACGTATATAATTACCCTCAACAATAAGATAATATTATATATAATAAATTGAATTAAAATTAATTTTTAATTGCAGAGTCAAATTTTTTATTTCTTGCATTTAACTATAACAAAAAGGCCTACGACTTTGACAACTCTAACTTCTGTTTTCTCCTTTTGCTTCCAACATCTGGACTTCATAATGCCCTGCTAAGAGTATGGCTTACACCTTTCGTCCTCCAGCGCAAAAAAATGCCAGAGAAAATATTCGTTAATAACCCTTTTTGTATTAACTTTACAACATCATTTGCTAAACAGCTGAATTTGCAGATTTTTTATAAACATTTCGAACTTAAGTACATTGTTCTATCTTCATTAGGAGCTGAGATAGCCTGTCTTAACATAAGTCATTTTTAGGCTACAATTGTTCAGATTTTAAAGCTTTTTAAACATGTTTAACCCTGTTTGATTTTAATTTTCTGCTTGACATTTTTGGAAATATTTATCTTATGACAGTTTCTTATGACCGACAGCATAGGTACACGCACAGATATGCATTATGAATTTATTTATTTTACGTTAAATCATGTACAGGAATTATCCATAGACAGGACACTTTGGTATCCATGGATTATACTATTGAAAATTCTGGGTATATTACTGTAAAACTTTGTGAAGATCTTTATTTTAGTACCACATGACAAGTTCGATAGTAGAAATTATGTTATATCATTGTAAGCCTGTGTAAAAAATATAATGTACCCGAAAAAATACTTTAAACAGATTCACACACATGTCTGAGACGAATTTTGGGGCCACGTAGAAAATAAATAATGAACTACTTTAAAATTTATGTTTAAAAATCCTAAGGTTAGACTCCAAATGTACAATCTTTACCATTAATATTTATATTTTAATGCAGTATACACTTCACATGCACGCAAATATGAGTGTCTTCGGAAATATTTTTGAAGTGACGTCGATACATGAGCACCCGTCGTTTGACAACTAGAAATACCTTTTTGACTCCTTTTTTGGACGTCGGATTAAAAAAAAGTATTTGACTAATCCTCCTCCAAGTTTTGGGTGTAAGCTTGTCTGAGTTGAATGAAAAAGTAGCGCCATCAGCGGACGTGTACTGGTACTTCATACCCAAAGCAACCAAAACTTTGTAACAAGCAAATGCATGAAGGCTTCGAGAGCTTGGTCGTAAGTGGTTGCGACAAATATGTTGGTATAATAAGAATCGTGTGACGTAACTATAGAGGTATTGCAGATAGAGGCGATAAGCCAGCCTGAAACGTGTTAGCTCGGGCGAGAGAGAGAGTCATAGGGTTAGGCTGGCTCTCTCTAACCATCTGTTTACGCTGAATACTTGCGCTATTGCTTGCGCATGCGCGGTACGCGTTGACAAAGACAGAAAAACCCTACCATCGTCTCTCTCTTTCGCTCTCACGCGGTTTATGGACTGACATTGCCACTTTCACAGCGGCCTATGGCTTGTCGCCTCTATCTGTAATACCTCTAAGGACGTAACCCATGTAATAACGTGGCATGATAATAAAATAATATAAAATCATACAAATACTTTTTAAAAAGGGTCAACAACCACCGTAGGGTCCCAATGAGAGCCTCTACCATCTGTGTTTCGGTACTCATAGAGTACCCTTATCAAGGCAAGAAAAATATTAACAATAGCACCAACGAACAGGTGTTCTCTCTTTGATACCTGAAAATCGAATGAGGGTCAGTAGATCAATCTCTTGTAAACACGCTAGAAATATCTGTCATAAATAAATCCGAAATAGAGAAAGTAAAAGAAAAACAAGATTCATGGAACCTCACCGTTAAGTGTAATTAATCGTATTAGCATAACTTTTGTTTAATTTAACCAAATTGTTTTTATTTAAATTAATAGATAACTTTTTTTGTTTTTTAATGTAAAGAATTTCCATGAATTCTCCCCTTCTCTCATTACTTTCACTATACAAAATTTTAACATTATCCCAGTCAAACTCATAATCAAAACCAACAAATTCCCTTATATGCCTGGCAAGAACACTCTTATAACAGCGTCCTAAACGAACATCACTTTTGTGTTCCTCTATCCTAGTATTAAGAAGTCTGCCAGTCTGACCCTTGTAATTCATCTTACAGATCCTGCGAGTAATCTTGTACACAATACCACCTTTTTCAAACTTATCTAAAGGATCTTTACAAAAATTAATCACAGAATCTATTTTAAATGGTACACGGAAAATAGTATGAATTTTGAAGTTCTTTTAAATAAGTTCAATAGTTTTGGAAACTTGACCAAAAACCGGATGAACAATAGTATTAAATGAGCTATATTCCTTTAACTTATTCTTAATATCTGCGCGCAAAGTATTACTCTGTTTGTTTTCGATTTGTTCAATTCTAATTGCAATATGTTTCTCAATTAACTTTTGCGGATAATTATTCAGAGAAAGGATATACTTAACAATATTTAAATTTCTTGTGTGAAATGAAAAGTGGGACAAACCTAGAGCTCTGTTAACTAAATTGTTAATTACTGCAATCCTATACCAATCGGTAATAATATTACATCCCGACCCTTAATCACTTCTATGTCCAAAAAATGGATTTTATTATTCTGCTCTATTTCATGAGTAAATTGAAGTTTTGGATGAAAACTATTAAAAGCATCAATGACCATCTACAACTTTTCCTGAGGAACACACAAGAAGGTATCATCGCGATACCAAAAAATAAAAAGGCCAAACTAAATGTAATTCTTTTAAAAGCAAAACCTTCTAAATCTTCCATTACTATTTCTACTAAACTCGGAGAAATGACTGAACCTATGGGAGTACCAAACTTCTAAATTAAGATGTATACTCCGAAACATTGCAATAACATCTACAGAAATCACTACACAATCATCAGGAACCGTTTTTTTAATAATAAATTTGTGAAGTTCCCAGCTAGTCTTTACATTATATTTAGGATTTGTGATAGAGTCTTTGAGAATCAAATTTAAATTTAGTCCTAAACATTTAGTGGGAGTAGAAATAGTTGAAATTACTATTCATAGGGATCCATTTCTGCGAATCTTCCTTAAACCATAACATATCCGTAACATAATCTGATTTTTTCATACAAACAGTAATACTGCCTTTATCATCACTCATGCAAAATATATCAGGGTTGTTTCAAAGAAATTCTTTCTTCATGATGAAAACTTCAGATATATTATGATACATACTACTAATATGCAAACATTTTTTATCATCAAAGCTTTTTGACAAGTGTAACACCTTGTTTCGGAAATCCTGCTGATCCAAAATAGGAATTTTGTGTATATTTGATTCAACATCTTATGCTATTTTCATCATCTGTTTCGACTTACTTTTTATCACACGGTTACTGAAACCTTGACCTAATCTGAGGATATCTGTAACTGAATCAGAAATTTGTATGTCTGTAAAATTTACAAACCAAGGATCCTTATGTCCTTCTTCAAAGATCCTATGTAAATTTAAATTTTGCTCTTGAACAGGATTTTGCTGGTGAATCAAAATAGAAAGTTTGTTATCATGTTTAATATCACTACTTAAAAATATTTAATCGAGGAGAATCTAATGTTTTAAAAATTTAATAATTTCATCTTGTTGTAAACACTCTTCTCATTCACTTTTAATTCTGGAAATTTTCAACTTCAAAAAATTAACATGATTTGAAACATCTTTGATAAATAAATTTAGCAATGAGAATTTAAATTTGTTTAATGTATGTTTAAATTTTCTATTGCAAAAATCACTATAAAAGGAAAAATCTCGAAGTTTATTATCTAGGAAAAACACTTTTTTAGGTAAAACATCATTTCTTCTAAATTCAATCAAAAATATGTTTTAAAGAATACCGCCTCTCAATCTTCGATTGATATCGCACCATAATTTAACAAAAATTTAAATCAAAAATCCTATTTAACGTCGGTAATGTCATTTTATTTTTTATTTTCAATATTCTTTTTTTTGTGACTTGATAATATTAATAATAAAAAAGACGAAAGAAAGAAAAAGAGAAGGAAGGGGTTTTTTCAGATTGCAATTGGAACATTTTTTTGTTTTTTTTTGTATGATTGTTCGGTGTGGTCCAAATTTGGTTGTTGGATTCTTGTTTTTTACAGGAGTTTTCATGAATTTGATGATTGGACGTTAAATAGGATTCTTGATTAGGATTTTAATCTAATTTTAATTTCTTAAATTTTAATGAAGCTCAAAAAGTACTATTATTATCATCAGATACTGAGGTCTTTGCATTGATGCTCAATTTTTGGAAAACATTCGCTTTGCATGGATTGCAGGTAAAAATATTTTCATGCCCTATTTTTCAATAATAAATTATGTAAAATTTTTAATATTAAGTTTGACTTATGTTATATTGACAAATAGATTTATTAAGATTTTTTTTTATAATCAATATTGCAAAATATTTTAGGAAATATGGAAATATGTCGGAAATTTGACACGTAAGGTACCAATCCATACAATTGCAAATATTTTAGGACCGGATATTTGCCGCACTTTGGTAGCAGGTCATCATTTGACTGGTTCGGATTATACTAGCAAAGTCGGTACTAAACTTAGTCAAAGTATATAATTGTTCATAACTTAATTCAATGTTTTATTTTGTTCATATAGTTAATATGTCCGTAAAATGTCTAGGTTCGTCGAAGGTATTAATAGCCCATTGTATTGAAAGTGCTGAGAAATATTTAATTAACGTTCTTCAAAGAAACAGTTCTTGTTCCACATTTGATGAGCTGCTTTATATGCAATGTCATCATACCAAAAAATATGATTTAAAAAAAATTGCATGCAAATCAGCAATAAATTGATTAAATTTATATGCAGATATCTTGAATCCTCTTGCGTTTGGGTTTGATATGAAGAATGAGCTATTGGTACCTATAAGAAAATTTACATATTGTTACATATTTATCGCAAAAAATGAAATATTTAAATAAATATGAACATTTTTGTATAATTTACACGATTATTTAGAATATTAACCGTATTTTAATTGCACACAAAAATTCGATCTCACCAATTGATATAATAATTTTGTTACAACAAGATATACCAATCCATCCAGTACGTGTATGCGGTGTAAAGCTTCGAAAACCCCATTTTGTCAATTGCAAAAAGAGCATCTTGCAGATATTTAAACTTATTGTAAACTAAAACAATTTAAACAGTACGTTTCAAAGAACAAGTAGGTTTTTTCAAATTTTAGAAATGTTGATTAGGTAAAAAGTAATTAACCTCCAAAGTTAGTGAAAAATGTCAATTTTTCGACATTCAAAAAGTCATAACTTTTAAAATATACATTTTACAGAAAAAGTTACTCAAGAACTTTTCTTTTAAAAAAGAGCCATATGTTCCAAATAAAATGTGTCTAAATCGAAAAAACCATTTTTTCATGATTTGTTTAAACAACTGCATCTTAAACAAATTTCGACCACCTTTGCCAAAAATCTAGTTGTGGATTCGGTTTCCCGGACTAGAATGAACTTTTAACCAAAAGAAGTTGAATTTTCTTATTCGGTTGTATTATTAATTCAGTTTGCATTTAGTTGAAAAAAGTTATTTGAAAAATTTTATCAAATCATTTTGATACTATTTCTTCAAACTTTTTCTTTTGTGCCGTAAAAATCTATTATGCATTCAATCGATGGAAATTAATAATAAATATTTCTTTGCTTCTAAGCTATCTTTTTTAAAAAATCTATTATAAAAATATTCCACGTTTACCACCTAGACAACAAATTTTACGTATGTAATGGGAACTAATTGTGCATAATGACTTTCCTTATCATTTTTTTTTACGTTTTGCACTTTTCTGTCATTGCGCTCACCAACAAGTAAACATGCGTCATTATTTCATTCTTATTTCCATCCAACTTTGTTTTGTTGACTATTATTTTTCTCTAGCCATAATTCGTGATCTCATGACCAAGAATGACTTCTCCTATTTTTAATTTTTTGTTTACTGTTTGGCTCTAATATTAATGCGTTTCATTTCATCTGCGTTAGAATAAAGAATTTGTTTACAATTTTTGTTGGCGGTTTTTTATTATTTCAGGGGTTGAAAAAAGGTTGTTCCGGAAGAGATGGGAGAATTAGACTTTTTTAGCTATATTCCGAAATCAAATGGAACCATTCTGAAACGAAAAATATTTGGTTTGAAAGTTACAGATTAAAAATTTTGTTAAATTATTTTATGTGCTCAAAATAGGGTGCGTTTCGGAGAGTATTTAGATAATTTTTTACCATTTTTTCCATTCTTAGGGGTTGAGCTGTGATATGTTTTAGAAGTGCTAGAGAGATTAAACTTTTTGGGGTAACTTCGGTCATTAAATAGAGACTTTTAAAACTTTAAAATCATAGGTCTTGCGCAACAAATTTTTGGTTGAAAATTGATATTTTTCAATAAAAAAGTTAACTATTTGTTTAAAAATTTATATTTTTTAGCTGCAAGTTCAAGTTTTTAGTTAAAAATTCATGTACTTTGTTAAAAATTGCTCTCTCTTGGTACAAATTTAATCTTCTTGATTGAAAATTTCTCCTTTTTGGTTCTAAATGTTGATTACCTTTTTAGAAAATCAAGTTCGTTTATTAAAGATTCATAATTATAGTTGACGATTCAACTACTTGCTTTTAAATAAAACCTAATGTTAGAAATGGTAGAAAATTAAACTATTTAGTTAAAAATTAAACTTTTGTGTAGATAATTTCTCCTTTTGACTCTAAAATTAAATAATTATTTTGAAATATCATTATTTTGTTAAAAATTGGTCTTTTTTGGTTTAAAATTTATCAACTTTGTTAAAAATTTAGTTTTTGTTGCAAACTTTTTTTTATCTGAAAGTTTAACTATTCCCTGATTGATTAAAGTGAAACTTTATTATGTATATTGGATAAGTTGAAAATTTAGTTTTTTTTTATAGAAAATTAATCTTCTTGGTCAAAAACTCATCTTTCTGTTTGAAAATGTACCCATTTTTTAAGAAATTTTTTGTTGTTTAGAATTATATTTGGTATTTGATCTAAAAATTAAAATATTAAAATTTTGGATGAAATTATATCCTGTATTTTGCATAAGTTGAAAATTCAAATATTTTGTTTAAAAGTTGTCTTTTTCGGTAGATAATCATTCTTCTATTTTGGAAGTTTAATTCTTTGGTTGAGAATTAAACTGTCTTTTAAAAAATTTGCCTTTTATGTCTTCGAAATTCAAAGATTTACTTAAATTTTAATCTTTTTTTTTGTTGAAATTCAACACTTTCATTAAAAATGCATCTTCGTATGCTAAAAATTCAAACATTTAGGTGAAAAACTAAATTTTTTGTTAAAAATCTAATTTATTTTGGAAAATTAAAATAATTTCTTAAAGTAATTAATTTAATCGAAACTTCACCTATGTTGTTAAAAGTTCATATTTCATATTTTTAGTAACTTTTTTGTTAAAAATTCAACTATCTTCGAAAAAATCTTTAAATATTTTTTTAAAAATTTGTCTCTTTTACTCAAAAGTTTATCTACTTGGTCGTTAATGCAACTGTTTGGTTTTAAATTAATTTTTTGTTTACAATTCATCTTTTTCTGTTGAAAATTCTTGTCTTTGGGTAGAAAATCTTTTTCGGTTCAAAATTTAACTATTTTTTTTTTAATTGATGTATTTGCTGAAAATTCATTTTTTTGCTTGAAAACTCAACAGTTTTTTTGCAATTTTTTCTCGCTGGACTGAAAAATCTGTCTTAGATAAAAATTCATCTCTCGTTAAAAGTCATATTTTTTTGATTGAATTTAAGTGATTTTAATTGAAAATTCAAATTTTTTTGGTTTAGATATCAACTACTTAATTTTTCTTTCAGAATTCCTCCTTTTGAGAATAAAAGTATAATTAATTGGTTGAAAGTTAAACTTTTTTTTTAAATTAACCTTTTTTTTTGGTTGAAGATTCATAATTTTAAAAGAAAAATCGCTCTTCCCCTTTTACCCCTTTCCTCTTTTTATTTCCCCTCACTTGTCCTATATCCCTCTCTTCCTCCTCTTTCCCCCACTCCTGTTATTAAAATTTTTGTTGATTTCAAGTTGTAAAATTTTAAACTATTCCAAAAATATTGTTAACAAAGATTTAATATTTAAAAGGCTTCACACTTTTCCCCTTAATCCCCTTTTTTCCGTTTTCGAAAAATGCCTCTTTTTAGGGTTTTAACTAAATCTAGAGAGAATCCCTTATAGATTCGTTCCCGTGCCCTTCCCTTTTTCGTACTTTCTTTTAAGGAGGGAAAGTGAGGGGAAATTAAAGTAGGTAAAGTAGGGGAAGCAAGGGCAGGGCCAGTAGGGGAAAATAGGGTAGGAGAAGTGAGGAGAAATGAGGAGAAATGACGAGAGGGGCAGTGACAGAAAATGAGGGAGTGAGGAAATGAGAAGTAGGAGAAGTTAGTTGAAATTGGGTGAAAGGGAATTGTAGGAAGGAGAATTAGGAGAAAGAATTTATATAATGTATGAATTTTTATATTTGAATTTTTTTAATTATAAAGTTCTGTAGGGTCTTATCGTTTAATAAGTATATTTATATATATTATTTAATCTTTCATGCTAGTCTTAAATTAAAAGACAAATCATTATGCTACCTTAGTACAATTAAAATACTGCAGCTATTTTACAATAATTTTTAATATTTCATTGAGCAGATACGACTTTTAATTAATTTTTTTTAAAGGCATGTTTTTAAAAAACAAGTAAATATTTTTATTTGCTTAATTAATTATTTTTAATATTTAAATTTATTTAGATGATACAAAAATTGT
>JAAAKG020148125.1:0-10322 GCA_010014905.2 Druon quercuslanigerum
TTTAAATACTATGCACATTAAAAAAAATTCGTCACCAACAAATATTGTATTTAAAATTATTGCTTTTTCAAATCCGGGAATTTTTTGATTCCAGAATTTTCCAATTCGGTATTTTTAATTTTCGGCAATTTTATAATCCGGAAATTTTCCAATTCGGGAATTTTATTTTTCGGGATTTATTAGTCTTCCCAAATTTTTAATGGTTTAAATTAGGGCATTTTTATGTTTAGGTATTTAATCATTCGGCGGGAATTTTATTATTAGAGAATTGCATTTTTAGAGAACTTTCCTTTTCGGGAATTTTGTTTTTCAGCAATTTTCCAATTCGGGGATTTTCCAATTCGGTAATTTTATTTTTCGGCGATTTTCTTAATCGGTAATTTTACAGTGTCAGGAATTTTATTTTTCGGGGCTTTTCAGTCGTCCCAAAATTTTAATGGTTTAAATAAGGGAATTTTCATGTTTAGATACTATATTATTCGGCGGGAATTTTATTATTAGACAATTTTCCAATTCGGAAATTTTATTATTCGGAAATCTTATTCTTAGAGAATTTTCCTTTTCGGGAATTTTGTTATTCGGAAATTTTTAATTCAGCAATTTTACCGTTTTGGGGGATTTTATTTTGCGGTATTTTTTAAGTCGCCCAATTTTTTCATAACTTCCTCAAGGGCGCTTTTATTTTAAGAACCTTCCAAATTGAAATTCTTTTAAAAACAATATACCATTCATCGAAATTTATATGCAAAAATTGTTCAAAAACATTTTTTTCCAATATTAAGCATTACTTTCTATATTGAAAAATTAAATTACTTTCTCAAAATTGGAAGCAATTAATCAAATTATTTAATTCAAATTAATTAATTAAAATAATTTACTTCAAATTTTAAGGCCTTAAAATTTTGCTTTAAATTCAAGATAAATTTTTCCAATATTAAAGCTCTTAAAGATTAAAAATGCAAATAATTTATAAAAAATGCATGATATTATCCTGAGAAAAAAATTACAGACCAGCAAAATTCAAACTTCCATTCAAAAGTTAACCTCAAGGCTCAACGAAGATGGTTAAAAAATAATTTAAATAATATTTTTTGTTTATGATGAATAATGAATAACACAGAGAAGGAAAAAATCTAAGAAACACCTAGAGTGCAAAACTGATCGAAATTCTCAAAAAACAAAACAAAAAAAAAAAGATTCGCAGGTACAAAAGTACGAGGAATACTTACGAGAAAAAAACCTCGGCAGTGCCCAGCTCTGTTGCAATCCATTGAAAGACGATATAATATCAGTGTCTCAAAAAACTTTTTTCTTTCATAACAAATATCAAAAACTCAAATATCAAGACTCAAAGACACAAAAAAACAAAAATAAATATGTAAAAATTCTCAAAACAAAGATAGGAAAAAAGAATTCAGAAGTTGGTACATTTTTTTGGATTCAATTTCTCTTCAGGCAGTATATTTTTTTTTAAAGAATAAATACGAAAAATGAATGAGTAAAAGAACGAAAACTCAACGGATTTTTTTTTCTTTTCTTTCTAAAGGGACATTTTTAAATTAATTTTACATCCAGACCAGGCCTCGGGGTAACTTTAGAGGTCGAAAATAGTTTAAGTGGTGTAACATTATTTAAAAAATAGTGTCAAAAAATATTTATACAAATTTTCAAGTATTAAAAATAAACTTTAATTTTTTTATAAAATATTATTCTTTAAGCTACAAGTTGACTGTTTTGTTGTACATCTATCATTTTGGTTTAAAAATTTACCCCTCTCTGTAAAAATGTTGCCTTCTTTGGTTAAAAATTAATCTGTTTCCGTTAAAAATAAAATTTTTTCTTGAAAACTTACAATTTCGGGTTTAAAATTGAACTGTTTTGTAAACGTTCTCAGTCTTGGCTCAAAAATACAACAATTTGATAGAAAGTCAAATTTAAAAAAAGGATTATGTTCAAAATTTTGCCTGCTGATTCAATTCAAAAGTTTTTTGTTTAATCAAAACATTGTGCTTTTTTTAAAATAGAATACATTACATTTTTTGTTAAAAATTCATCTTTTTTGTTTTTAAAAAGTAATTTTTTAACAGAAAATTAAACTATTTTGTTAAAAACTCAACTAATTGGTTTTAAATTAACTTTTTTGTTGTTAATTTATATTCTTTGGAAGAAAATTCAAATATTTTGTAATAAATTTGTATTTTTGCTTGTAAATGTAAAAATTTGTTATAAAATTCTACTACGAATACAAAAAAAATAGTTTTTAGAACATTATTTTCTTCTTTATTAATTAAGTCTCTTCAATGAAAATATAACTACTCTGATTTCGATTACAAATGGATCTTTTATTTATTTAAAAATGCAACTATTTAGTTAAAACATGTTAGAAATGAAAAAAAATATAAACTAAAAAATTAATCGAATAAAATTTTGGACTAATATCACATCCACTGTACAAACTATTTAGTTGAAAATTTATGTAATTATTGAAAATTATTTCAATGATGTAATATGTTGAAAATTTGCCTTTGTTGCTTAAATCCAATAGTTTATTATTTTTAATTAAAATATTTCTTTGATTAAATATAATATATTACATTTTTTGTAAAAATTGGTCTTTTTAGGTAGAAAATTAATTTTTGTTGTTAAAAAGTACAGTTTTAACGAAAAATTGAACTATTTCCTTGATAAATTTAACTGATTGTTTGTAAATTATTAAAAATTTTAATTAACTTTTATTTTAATTTTTTAATTTAAATTAAATACTTAACTAATTAAATGAACTAAAAATTAACTACTCTATTTTTCGGTAAAATTAATATTTTCAGTTAAAAAATGTTATAAATGCAAAAAATAAGAGCAAAAAATTAATAAAATAAAATTTGGACTAACATAACATCCATTGTTTAAACTATTTAGTGAACAATTGATGTAAATTGTTAAAAATTGGTATTTTTTATCAGAAAATTTGTTAGTTAAATCCAAAAGTTCTTTTTTTAATTAACGTTTAATTAAATTTTTTAATTGTAATTAGTTTATCAAATAAAATTAATTTTTAAAAAACTATTAAAATGAACTACTGTATTTTTGGTTAAAAATGTATATTTTCACTTTAAAAATTTCACAAACGAAAAAAATATGAGCAAAAAATTAATTAAATAAAATTTGGACTAACATCAAATCCATTGGTCAAACTAGTTATTTGAAAATTTATGTAATTTGTTAAAAATTCGTCTTTTTTAGAAGCAAATTAATTTTTATAGCTAAAAATAAAAAATTGTGTTGCTAAAAAGTATTTTTTGAACGGGAAATTTAACTATTTTGTGAAAAATCAATTAATCGGTTGTAAATTAACTAAAAATTTAATTGATTTTTAATTTCTTTTAATTTTTAAATTAAAATTATTTAATTAGCTAGAAAATCAACACCTTTATTTTTGTATAAAAATGTATATCTTCAATTTAAAAATTTTATAAGCGAACAAAATTTCAGCAAAAAAATTATCAAATAACATTTGGATTCAAAATTTTAGTTAAATATTCGTTTTATTTTTGGGTTGAAAACTATTTTTTAACTTAAAATTGAACTATTTTATTTAAAATTCAGTGTCGGGTTGAAAAGTCAACTATTTCGTAGAAAAATTATCTTTTTGGCTCGAAAATTTTATTGCTTGGTACAAATTTAAAACTTTTTGCAGAAAATTAGTGTTTTTTTATTAAAAATTAATTCCCTCCATTTTTGGTTAAAAAATTATCCTTTTTAGTTTAAAAATACAAAATAAAAAATATATAAGGAAAAAATGGATAAAATAAAATGTGAACCAACATAAAATCTATTGTTTAAACTATTTATTTGAAGATTTATGTTATTTGTTGAAAATTTTATTTTTTAGTTAAAAATCAATTTTTTTTGTTACAAATAAAAAATATTCTGTTAAAAATTTATCTTTGTTGGTTAAATCCAACTGTTTCCTATTTTTATTAAAAAAAACTTTTTTGGTTGAAAATTCAACTCCTTGTTTGAAAATTGAAATACTTTCTTGATATTTCATTTTTTTGTTTGTTTGTTTGTTGTTAAAGATTACAACTTCAGTTAAAAATTTTATTTTTTTGTTAAAAAGTAATGGTTTAACTTAAATTCGAAACTTAAATTCGATTAAAAATCCAATTATTTGGTAGAAAATTAAACTTCTTTCTGAAAAAATTAGTTTTTAATTGGAAATTAATTCTCTTACGTGAATGAAAATTTCACCACTTCATTTTTTGTTAAAAATTTTGTCTGAACTATTTAGTTGAAATTTGATGTAATTTAGTTGGAAATTAGTTGTTTTTTATATAAAAAATACTTTTTTTAACTGTAAATTTAACTATTTCCTTAGAAAATTCATCTTTTTTGTGGAACATTTAACTATTTTGTTGAAAGCTCTTGTTTTGGACTTGAAAGTCTAATATTTTAAATATGAAAATAGTTTCTTTAGTGTAATTTTTTTTCTCGAAATAGTGTAATCGCTTTAAAAAAGTGTCAACTTGTGTCAACATTGTGGCGAGTCCGAGGCCTGCCAGACTCTAAAAAATTAATTGCAATACAATCCCTAGATTTTCAGAATTTTAAAATTCCTCTACAATTACTCTATAATTATTTTTTTTTCTATCTTTAATTACACTCATATTTTCTGAATATCTTTCTTAACTGAAAAAAATGGTAAAAACGAGCAAAATATATATTTTTTTAATCTTCGACATGCTTCAAAGTATAAAAACAAACAAGATAATGAAGAAAAATACCAAATTCGACTTCTTAAACCACAATGACAACAATAAAATTCCATATTTTAATTGAAAAAACTGATATTATCACGTCGCACTAAATTCTAAATTTAAATAAACTTAGTTTATCGTGAGCAAAGCGCACAATTATTGGCATACAAGCTGCAGGCAGACGTGAAATGTCAGGAAGTCGCTCTGACATTTCGAAAATGTGCAAATAAAAATAAAAAAAATTACAAATTTTAAAGCTCGCGCTAAATATTTACAACAATATTCCATCCTCGCTTCCTTTTTTCTTTTTTTGTTATAACTTCTGTCACTTTTACCTGACATTTGTACGTCCACGTACAGTTTCTAGTTACGCTTTTCAAAAAAATTTTAGTCTTTGTAAAATAACGGGGAATGAAAACAAAAAAGAAAAAGAGTAGGGTAAAG
Source organism: Druon quercuslanigerum (assembly GCA_010014905.2). Taxonomy (NCBI): domain Eukaryota; kingdom Metazoa; phylum Arthropoda; class Insecta; order Hymenoptera; family Cynipidae; genus Druon; species Druon quercuslanigerum. The sequence goes on from JAAAKG020148125.1 coordinate 5,199, forward strand.
AACAAAAAAGTGTTTTAAAAAATGTTTTTCAACTAAAAATTAATCAAGTTATATGATAAAAAAAGTTTCTAAAATTTAAATACCAAAAGAAAATTACCCACAACCGAAAATTAAATAATGAAGTCATTCAGGGTGGCATTCAAATCTATACGTAAACAAGAAATAAAATGTTTTTTTAGCAAATTATTAATGCTTTATTGCGAAAATGTAAAAGAAAAAAATCTTGTTTTAATTCCACCCTGATTCTAGGCTCTCATTTTTTAATTTATGAAACCATTTCTCCCCTACTTTGAGAAATTAGAACCCATCATTCATTAATTAATTAATCATTACTAATTTCCTTTAATTTAAAACTAACAACTTTTTTATTACCAATCACCCGCCCATTGTAATAATTCTGATTGATCATTCCATTTACTACAATTGGCAAAATAGAAAATATTAAGATTTAAACTTGCAGAATAAATAATAAAATATACCCTCTACATTAAATTAGAAAATACTGTACAATTTTAAAACAAGTGGGAGATAGGAAAACTGAAAATAGTATGAAATTTTATGATTTTACTAATGCTCAGCGATTCAATGGTTAAATGTTTAAACAATTTAAATAATTTCTACGATTAAACATTTATAAATTTAACCTGTAGAAAACTTAATTCGGTTCAACTCTCCATCGTTTTTCAATTTTTTATTTTTTTATTTAAACCAATTTACTTTCTAAGAAAAATTTTCAGTTTTCTAAAATAATAATGGAAAATTATTCAAAATAAAATTTAATGTACGATTAATTTCTTACTCTAATTTATTCAAGATTCGTATTTTTCGGTGGAAAATTCAATAATTTCGGTAGAAATTTCAACTATTGGTTGAAAATTTATATTTTCGTCTTAAAAATTTTGTTTCCTTCTTGATTGAAAAATCTTTATTTAAAATTCAACACTTTTGTTTTAATAGGTCTTTTTGGTTGAATTTAACTGTTTTTAATTACAAAATTTCAAGTGTTTTTGTTAGTAATATCCCGAAATTTAACTATTCCAGTTTTGGTCTAAAATTTCACTTTTTAGTTGAAAATTCAAATACTTGGTTAAATGATAACTGATTTTTTTTTAAATTTTCTTTTTTTTTGTTGAAGATTCATAATTTTAGTTGAAAATTTAAAAAAAAAATTGAAAATACCTTCTTTTTTTGTCGAAAATTTAAATTTAAATTTAATTCAACAGTTTGGTTAAAGAATCAACTATTTGTTTGAAAATTCGACTTTTTGGTTACATCAAACTGTTTTTAATTAAAAAATTGAAAGTGTTTCTGTTAATAACATCAACTATTATGTTTTTTCATTACAAACTAATTTTTTTGCGTGAAAATTTAACTATTCCGGTTTTGCTTGAAAATTTCTCTTTTTTTGTTGGAAATTCAAGTACTTGTTGAATTTTTAACTGCTTTATTGCATTTTTTGTTCTTGGTTAAAGATACATAATTTTAGTTCAAACTTTTCAATAAAATTATTAAAAATTCCTTATTTTTCGGTTGACAATTTAACTATTTCATTTTTGTTCAAATACTATGTTTTTAGTAGAAAATTCATTTAATTCAATATTAAATGAACAATTTAATCTTTTTTTTTTTGCTAAACATAATTATTTGATTTAAATAAAATCTTCTTGTTAATGATTTTACTTTTTTTAAATGAAAATATCATATTTTTTGGTAGAAAATTAAGTTTTTTTTAACTGAACATTTAACTATTCAATTTGTGGTTAAAAACAAGAAACATATTTTTTAGTTTAAAATTGAACTATTTTAATGAAAATTAAAAAATTAAAAAATCAACTATTTTATTTTTGGTTGAATATTAATTTGTTTTTGTTAAAAATTCAACTCATTTGGTTGAATGTTTAACTGCTATATTCAAAATGATTATTTCTTGGTTAAAGATTCATTATTTGAGTTAAAAATCTATCTCTTTAGTTACAAATTTTCATCAGAATTCCTTCTTTTTGGTTGAAAATTTATCTTTTTTTGTCAAAAATTCGTTTGATTACAAATTAAATTATTCATCAATTTCATAAATTTAATTACTTGCCTAAAGCTTAAAATACTTGGATAAAATTTAATGTTTTTGATTAATAATTCATAATTTTTGTTTAAAAATTCAACTATTTAGCAGAAAAGTCAACAATCTGGTTGAAATCTTACTTCCTTCTTAACTTAAAAATCTTTCTTGACTGAAAATTCAACTATTTGTTTGCAAATTCGTTTTTTACGTTGAATTCAAATGTTTTTGATTAAAAATTAATTTTTTTCATTGAAAATTTCTCTTAATGATTTTCTTGAAAATTACTTCTTTTTAAAGTTGAAAATTTATCTTTTTGGTTAAAAATTTAACTTTTTTAGCTGAAAATTCAATTACTTGGTTGAATGTTTAACTACTTTGTTAAAAATTGAGTTTTTTTTTGGTTGAAGAAATATCATTTTAAGTTAGTTTTGTTTTTCAAAATTAATCATTTGGTTAAGAATTTCTGTTTGGAGTTAAAAATTTAACTATTCGAGTTTTGGTAAAAAAATTTTTTTTTTTAGTTGAAAATTCATCTCTTCCCTTAGAAACTTATCTTTTTTTATTAAATATGCAATTATTTGATTAAAATAATCTCTTGTTTATATCTGATATGATATATTTTTGAAATATCATTTTTCTTTGATCGAAAATTAATGTTTTTAACTTAAAGTTTAACTTTTCGATTTTTGGTTTAAAAAACATAGTTTTTAATTCAAAATTCAACTATTTGATAACAATAGACATTTCAACAATTTTTTTAGAATCTTTGTTTCCTTCTTTATGGTTGAATTCAGTTGTTTTTTTATTATAAATTAAATTTTTTTCGGTAGTAATATCAACTATTACATTTTTCTTTTAAAATTAATTTTGTTGTTAAAAACTTAACTATTACATTTTTTGTTCAAAATTTCTCACATTTAGTTGAAAATTTAACTATTTCGTTTAATACTTAACTATTTGGTTGAAAATGTATTTTTTATTGTTAAATATTCATCATTTTTAAGTTCAAAATTATTCATTTTAGTTGAAACTTTAACTATTTTGTTGAAATCTACTACTTTTTTAGTTGAAAATGATATTTTTTGTTGTTGAAAATTCAACTAATTGGTTTAAATTTCAAATGCTTTTTTTAAAAATTATATTTTTTTGTAGAAGATTCGTCATTTTAGTGACAAATTTATATATTTGTTTACAAATTTAATTATTTTGTTAAAAATTATTTTGATGAAACTTCAATATTTTTATTAAAAATTTATTCTTTTTAGTTAAAAAATTAACTGTTTTTGTTGAAAATTCGTATTTTTGGGGTCTAAAATTCAAATATTAGTTAAAAATGAATATTTTTGTTCTGTAAATTCAATTTTTTTGCATCAAATTTAACAATTTAGTGTAAACTTTATTTCCTGCATCATCTGTTTTAAAAATTTATCTCTTTTAATCGAAATTTTATTTCTTTCTGTTAAAAATGCAACAATTTCATTCAAATTTTTTATTTTCATTAATGTTTTGACTATATTCTTAAAAATGTCTTCAATTTTACAGTTAAAAATTAATTTTTTTTAAACTAAAAATTTAAGTACTTCATTTGCGGTTGAAAAATAACATTTTTTTAGTTCAAAATTCAACTCTATGGTTGAAAACTCATGTGTTTTTTTTTTTTTTAATTTGACTTTATTCGTTAAAAATTAATTTGTTTAAATCCATTTAAGTATTCAAATCCATTAAAATTATTAAAGTCTTTAGAAATCCTTGAGATTTTTTTTAATCTCTTGAAACTTCATCCCTTCAAACTATTGAAAAAAATTAAAAATTATGGGAATCTTTTAAAACTTCCTAAAATATTTACAATTCTTTTGATATCATTTAATATCTTTAAATCCTTTAAAATCCTATTAAATTATTGAAATCAATTAAAAATTTCTTTGCAATCTTTTAAAAAAAAAAGACGAAAATATTTTAAATCCTTTAATTTTTCTTGAAATCCCTTAACTTGAAATTTTTAAAAATAACCTAAAATCTTTTTAAAGAATCCATTCAGATTCTTGAAATATATCAAAAATTTTGAATTTAAAAAAAATTGTCAGCTGAAAAATAAATTGTTAAATTTTCATTTAAAAAAATTAATTTAACTAAAATTATGGAATACACCATTGGAACAGTTACATTTTCAAATAAAAAAAAATTCCATCAAAGAAAAAACAAACTATTTTTCAAACAAATATTTATGGTTTCAAACAAAGTTTTTTTTCTTTATCTATTTTACTAACTGAAAATTAAACTATTCTATTTTTTGTTAAGAATTAATTTCTTTGTCTGAAAAAACCTATTTAATTAAATTAAAAAAAATGTGGATAGAAAATTCATTATTGTGGTTAACAATTAATTTCTTTGGTTGAAAATTCGTTTCTTTTTAGTTGGAATTTTTTTACTGAAAATTTAACTAATCTATTTTTATTTATCTGTTTTAGATAAGAAATTTCAACTATTTTGTTGAAAATCCGTTTATTTTTTGGTTAAGAATCAATTTTACTAACTGAAAATTTAACAATTTTATTTTTCGTCGAGAATTTCTCTTTTGAGATAAATATTTATGCATTAAATTGAAAATTAATTTTTTTTCGTTGGAGATTCATAATTTTAGTTGAAAATTCACTTTAATATTCCATTTCTTTTAGAAAATGTATCTTTTTTTTAATAAAAATGTAATCTTTTTCGTATATAAATTATCTGTTTCGTAGAAAAATTAACTATTCTATTTTTTTGTTAAGAATTCATTTCTTTGGCTGAGAAAAAAACCTATTTAATTAAAGAAAATTTGTTTGTTGATACAAAATTCATTTTTGGGTTAAAAATTTCACTACTTGGTCAAAAATTCATATTTTTTTATTTAAAATTTATCACTGTGATTAACAATTAATTTCATCGGTTGACAATTCGTTACGTTTTAGTTGGAAATTTTTTTTACTGAAAATTTAACTGTTCGATTTTTGGTCGAAAATTTAACTAATCTATTTTTATGTATCTGTTTTAGATAAAAAAAATCAACTATTTTTGTAAAATCCATT
>JAAAKG020148126.1:0-10321 GCA_010014905.2 Druon quercuslanigerum
CCTTCACTCAAATTGTCTGTGAAAATTTCGAGTGAAGATCTCGTGAACTCTTGCTTTGATTTACCGGAGTTCTCAACCTAGCGATTTGACACATAACAAATGACTCTTTAAGAAAACAGCTAAATTTTTAACCAAGGAGTCACATTTTCACACAATAAAGAGGTATTTTCAAAGACTAATGTAAAAGTTGATATTTCAGTTTTAACAGATTTTTTTTTAAACTTTAAAAGAACAGTTGAATACGCAACCAAAAAGTCTGGCCGCGCTCAGTGTGATCAAATCAAGAACGAGATGCAAAATAACTTGTAGCAAGCAACTCTGAACCCATTTTGGATTTTTTTCTTAGAAAAATGCATCACTACATTTCAAAAAAAATTAATGTGACCTGCTTTTGAATTTGTTTATGTACACTTTTATGGTAATGCGAAGAAAGCAAGGAAAAGTGTTTTTTTTTTCGTTTTTTTACATTCTCATCCAGAGATGGTATTAGATTTATTTGCACGACGACTGTCGACAGAACTGACAGTATGGATTGGCCTTTGCTACACTTTTTTAGTGTCTGAATCTAAAGGTAAAGTTTGTTTGCCAGCCAAACAAACTTGACTTGAACAAACTATTTTAGATAAAAATGAGAAAAGTGAGCAGCTTTTGGAAAAATTTAAGACCATTTTTTACAAAATTTAAAAATTATATGTGTGTCTGTTCATAGTACTCTAATATTCGAACAATTTAACCTTATGAAATTTTTCGATAAAATTTTTATGATCATCATTGTCTAAATTTATGCACGGGTGTGTTTTTATTTATTTGCAATAAACAAATTAACTTGTAAAAGCCAGTGATATTTAATTATGGACAATTATCATCATAATATGTTTTGTTAATTTTAGAAACAAATTGTGAAAAGAAATGCCAATTGTGAACATTTAAAGGCAAATTAATTACTTTTTCTCTAGTTAGTATTATTACTTAGGGTTACGTGCACGGTTTCTGTAATTATCCCATATTTGTGCAATAAACTTTTAAAAAGCTTCAAACCTCAAACGACTGTAATTTGGTGACAGTTAATTCTATTATGCTAAAACTCCTTGTTAAATCTACCATTTGAATACATTTATATTATTACAATTCATAATATGCATTGGTATAAAACAAAAAGATCGCTATTCTCTCTTTTAATAATTTGATGGAGTGCGCATTCCTGAATAAAGAATTAGACAAATATACATGAAATAGATATGTCAGCTTTAGGTTTAAAATGTTCAGCAAACAAACTTCAAAATATCCTGGAAATACGCTAGTAATTAGAAGTAAAAATGCTGTAATATCACTGGTATCAGAAATCAACCCCAGAAGTTGGTTATCATTATGTCAAATCATTATAAACCCATAATTATTTTCTCAAAAGACTGTTTTGTAAAGGATAGAAACCGAACTTGTTGTTATTTGTTTATGGAATAGACTGGTTGGAATATTGACAAAAAAGTTAAAGCCTTGGTGAGCATAATACATTGAGGGTTTATTCTTATTTTTAGTTACAAGTTAGTCTTTATATGTTAGGATGGCATTTGATCACAATGTATTTAGCATAACATTTCTTCTAATTCATTGGATGACGCGAAGAATTGTGGTTAGCATGCTGTATTAGAAAATTATTTGAAATCGGACGAAGGCGGCCTACTGGAACTTCCGCCATTTCACGTCTTGTTAGTTGTGTAATCATTCCGATTCGCGTGTTTATTTTTACCCGTATTTTGGCGCGAGTCTGAGCGTGACATGTATATATTGCAGCAAGAGTATTACTACCCTCCAATAATGCAAAGACGTCGCCAAAATGAGTTGTTAATACAAGTAGTTCTTCGATTGGTATAGGTCCATAGCGATTCGATCCTTGGGACACTAAAATTGGTTTATCCACAGGAAAAGTGTATCTTTGAAGACCGAATAGCAGGTTTGGATTCTTTTTGGGAATCAGCCGAATAAACTGAAGCTGGTCGAGTTCATATCCAGATCCGTCAGAAGAAGGAAGCCTGGTAGGTAGAGCCATCTGCCTAGAAAAAGAACTGAAGCTGGAACGAAGTGGTGACTTGGCAGGAGCAAGAGACCTAGCAGGAGAGTGTTGATTATTAGAGGAAATAACGTTGTGTCACCACATAGTTTTTATCCATGGAATTCTATGTTTATCGGTTTTTCTTTTAACTGTTTCTGTATTCCATTTTAGTTAAAAGCATCATATTTAATAATAAATTAGTACATCAGTGCCAATAATAGAAAACCAGCAGGATTTAAATTTGCCTAATTTAATTTGAAATTTTATTTTCACACAGTCAAGTGAATGTAATTCTCTATTCTTATCTTGAAGAAATTCAAATTAGATTTAGCCATGTACACTTACAAGGTCAACTTAAATACATGCAAAGTAAATAGAAGTAAATAACCTCGAATATTTTAATATTTTATTCGGAAATTAATTTTTGCATTTTTGACCTAAGCTCCTACCAGGAATAGAGAAACAGTTAAAGAAAAATCTTATACATAGAAGTCCATCGAGACTGAATTACAGGAATTATTTCAAATTCGAGCGCATTTGCAGGAAATGAGATGAATTTAAAGGAATTCAAAAAAATTTAATAACATACTTAAGCATGCAAGTTAAGTTTGAAAGAATTTAGGATCAGTTGAGAAAAATTTAAGAAAAAGTTTTAAAATCCTTTTTTTTTAGTAGCACTGAATTAATTTAAAAGATTTAAAAATATTACCATAGATTAAAAAAAATCTAAAGGCTTTGATGAAACTCATTTTAGATAAAACGAAGCAAAAAGTGTAAAAGAATAAAAAACTCACAAAATCTATGAGAATTCAAGGTGAATTTATTATCTCTTAGTGAAAATTAAGAAAATTTGAAAATCGGAAAAAGATCCATTGAATCGAGCGAATTTCAGAAGAGTTGCAAAGATTCATAGTTGAATTGAAAATAATTAAAAAGTATTCAGAATGTATTATGTTGTCTGCTTTAATTTATTCAAAGAATCAACTAAACTATTATTTTTATTTAAAAAGCTACTTTATTGACTCTATCTAAAAAGAGTGACTAAAAAGGGAAATGAGGGAAAAATTGACTAAAAGTTACGTTAGAGATTGTGTGGTGTCTATGAAACTACAAAATGTAATTTAACGATAATTGGTTTTTTTCCAAAAGCAACTCACCCCTGATTGTGGATTACATGTTCTAGTCTATACCCATATAAGATTTGGCGATGCCGGCCTGCGGGAATTTCTTTGATTTCATCGACGGTCAATGGGGTAACCTTGCCATTGCACATGTTGACTTTTGCCCGTACTTTGCGAGTGGTGTGTGTATACAATCCAGCGAGAGTATTACTACTTTCTAATATTGCAAAGACATCACCATCGAATGTTGATAATACAATGTGTTCTTGAGTTGGTATAGGCCCATACTGATTCAGTCCTTCGAGCAATTCAATTGGTTGATCGGCAGGAAAACTGAATCTTCTAAGTTGGAATTGCCGGTTTAGATTTTTATAGGGAATGAGTCGAAGAAATTCAAGTTGATCAAGTCCAAAGCCAAGTATATTAGAAAAAGGAGGCCTGATAGGTGAAGTTCTGTTTGCGGCTGGAGCAGACCGGGATCTTGAACGAAGAGGAGGTTTATCAAGAGAAGAAGACCTGATCGAATATTCAGGTCTGGAAGGTGGATGTTGTCTTTTAGAAGAAGAAGAAGAAGATGGTTCGCCACGAGAAAAACCAGGAATAGGGGCACCATCAGGAAAACATTCAAACTGCAAGGTTAGCTCTGTAAGAAGAAACAGACGATTAAATTTAAAAAAAAAGAATATTTTTCCAAGAATAATAATGATACACAACCAGCATTGTGCTTCGCCCCTACTTTTCTAAATTCCTCGCATTCAGAAGCCATTAAAAGAAGTGAAATTACGTGCAGCATGGTGAAGATTATATAGTTTTTATTAAGTTTAAATAAGAAATAGTTAATGGAAGAGTGTAATATTTCTTGTGGGGATAAGATGTGATAGAGATTCGATTTGAAACTTTTCAAAGAAATGTAAGTGCTTAAACAAGATAATAGATTTTAATTTGTGAAATTTACTTGGTTGAATTATATAGAATGCAATGTAGACCACGAAGCAGAAATTGTTCTTGACGGAGAGATTAAGAAAGTTTCAAAAATTAGATACATATTAAAGTATTATATTCACCGAAAGAATTAATGATGAACATCACGGTAAACGCCAAATTATAAAAGATCCTCATTTTCCGCAATTGAAGAGCAAACTGATTTGTAAGCTAATGAAGAATATTGTTACCAATGTATTTTTGATGAATATTCTTGTGTTTTGTCAGACTATATATCATATATGTTATCTTTATCGAAATCTTATTAATTACAGACGTCTAGTTTGACCTTCTGCGTTATTTATATATGCGAAACCCAAGGAATAAAGTTAGATTATGTCAAGAAAGACTGCTTTGGGAATAATAAATCAGAAACTTGCCCAAATACTTTATTGCTATAGCCGTTATTTTTATACTCATAGTGCGCAAGTGCTAAGGTTTACATAAATTTGTAGAAGCCCATTTTTTTTAGAAATGAGAAATTTTCAAAAAAAATCATGAGTTTTGAAAAATTATCATATGATTATATAAATATAAATTTGCTAGCTTTTTTCATTTTTGAGAAATCTTTCGAAGTTTTGAAACTTTTTTAATCCTTTGAAATTCCTTTGAAAATTTTTTTAGTATCTTGAAACCTTTCAATATATCAAAAATAAAAAAATTTATATAGTAATCCTAAACAATCTACTCTCTTTAGCTTAAAATGCAACCGTTTTCTTAAAAATTAATTTATTTTGGTTAACGTCTTTGTTAAACATTTTTCTATTTTTGCTAAATTCAACTGTATCTTATTTAAAATAAAAATATGACTTGATTGATATATTTGCTTTTATTTTGTATGTTGTAAATTCATGTTTTTAATGGAAAATTTATATATTTATTTGACTAATCTTTTTTTTAAATTAATTTTAATAACTGAAAATTGAACTATTTAATTCTTGTCCATGTGTGAAAATTAAGGTGGCCCGCATGGACTTACTTGAAGCCTTATAGAAACTTGTATTTTTTACTCAAATAGTTAAATATCAAACAAAACAAAACAGCAGAATTCACAAATAAATAGTTCAACTTTCAAGCAAAAGGAAAGATTTTACATCAAATAATTACAAACAGTTGAATGTTTAACACAAAGCGTTGAATTTCTAACCAAGAATAGATTAATTAACAAGTCGTTGGAAAAGCGATGCGGTTTGTCTAAGTAATATAATAATTGTATAGCATTACATAGAAAATAATATATTAAAAGACATACTATAGACCAAAAGAAAGAAATCAATGTTGGTGAAGATTTTTTATTTCATTACTGCTCTCGAAGTTTCTAAAATTATCAAGCTTTTTTTAACAAGAAAGGATCGCTAAAAAGGTTATATTTCAATTGTTACGTCCTAATGTGGAAAGAGTGTAACTAATGATCGGTGGGTGGAGAAATCCTGAATTTATCTACGGAAAACTAAATTTCCGGGCTAAGGGATCAGGACTAGGACGTTTACATTAAATTGAATGATTGATTGATGATTTCTTTACCCTGATGTTGTTCAAGTGTTAATCCTAGATTCGGTATTGTAGAGGAACCCTTGATAGACAAGGAGCAATAGATTCCGAGAAATCAAGACTAGAGAGTTGACGAACTATGAAGATCCGGGACAGAGGTATTGAACTGCCCTAGTTGAATTTGTACTTTTCTCACGCACCGGCTGAAAGATGTCGGGTCCCTCCTTTTATATAAATTGAGCCAGAGAGATTAGCTCGTTCACCAGCCCCTTCAGAGGAAAGATTGAGAGCACCAGGCTAGACGGAAAAATCTGACGTCTCCAGAGTTGGACATTGTTAAATTGAGGTTTGTCGATGTTCAGTGGATCCCTCACTCCACTAATCGATACCTTTGAGTAATGGCGTGTAAAAGAATATTCCCTTGAAGTGGTCATCTTTTTATTGATCCGTGGTAGCGCTTTTCCCTCCATGTCTCTTTGTCTAAGTCATAGACGTATAAAGTATAGACCGCTAGCGCTTTGATGTACCGCCCGTTCCTCGTTTACTGGGGTCACGTGGGCTAGTGAGAGCGGAGCGCGCCAACAGTCGACTCGCGCACGTGACCACAGTAGAAAGAGAAAGAAGTACTAAGTAGAAAGAGAAAGAAGTACTCACTAAAAACGTTCTCTCTCTCTCTCTCTCTCTAAACAGGAGCGTCGGCGGATCAAACAGACTGGCAGTCTATACTTTATACGTCTATGGTCTAAGTCGATATCATTATCCATTTATTCCTACCGTTTTCCGAAACAGATTGTATTTATAATTGTCAACCCCTTGTCCCTTATGAGTTACACACACAAACATATATCTGTATAGTCACTGGGTACGTGACACAATTCAAAGTTGAGAGTTTGAAGCTTACATCTCTAAGGTAATTTTGATATAGACTCGAGGAATAATAAAAACAATAAAATATAATATAAATGTTTTCAAATTTAAAGAATGATCGGGGCAACATTAAAATAAAAGTAAACCTGGAAATGGGTTTGGAAATAGACGTTTAAGGTTGATATGTATAGTTCATGGATTAGATGAAACTTAACAGGGTTGAGCAATTGAGCAATGCAACCAGCTTTGCAAAGCTGGTTTTTCCTCAGGATATTTTCTGAAACTTGACTGTAAGAAAAACAATTGTAGACTACGAGTATAAGTTGAATTAACCTTTTCAAACGTTAGATGTTGACCGTATAGAATTTAAACGAAGGTACGTACAATATAAGAACATACATTTCACTAGGTTTAGTATCAGGTAGAAATTAGTGGAATAAATATAGCTGTAACTGTATCTGAAGTAAATTCAAAATAATAAGTGAAATAGTGTTCAAAGGAGTGGTCGATAATAATGATAATATAAAAAGTAATAATAAGTATAATTAAGTTGTTGAAAAATAAAGCGACTGAATAGGTTAGTGTTCTAAAGGAGCAGAAGAAATGATCAATTTTCCAGGATTTTTTTAATGCAATGGCGACTCTAAATCCTTGCGGACATAAATTTTGTTTTTTCTGTGCAAGTCAGTGGAATGTGAGGATCTTATAGTATGGGGAAACCTTTGATGGATTTTCCATAAATAAAAGACTCGTGGAATCTCTCGAATAGTAATAGTGTGCTGATATGATAGGATGGATAGTACAATTAGAATATTGTTTAATCAGGTTGGTTAACTTTGTGTTGAGGGTCATTCGGTTTGGGGCTATTGTAAATAATAAATTATTTGCTGAAATCCTGCAAGAGATTGAATGAGGTAGGAATATGTGGAGAGTTTTTGGGTTAGACACACAAGGTGGTTGGAATTTTCTAATTTCTGAAAGAATATATCACCATTGGCGTGTTGTAATTCGTGGAACTGTTTAATTATAAGCATGTAACACGTAGAGAAAACTCTATAGTGGACGGGTCGCAGCAAACAAGGAATGGGAATGTTGCATACAATGAAATAAAAATATATTTTGATTCATTAGTAACTCATTTTGCTAGTACCTCCATTCCTATTCCTTTACACACATCCCACACATTTTCTTAGTGGTTTAAGGCAGCCGTACAGATTAAGGTGGCTTCCGAACTACCACGACTCTCCCGTTATAAACAGCTTTCTTAATAGGCTAGTGTCCACCGCATGGGTCGTCGAGGCTCTTCTAGTGTGCGAGGAGAAAATAGATCCCACAAGCCGACAGACTCGGACCAAAGTCCCTTTTTTCTTGAGGCCCTACGACCATCGTACCACTCTTTCAAGTTTAATTTAAAACTCAATTTTTCAAAAGGAGATTTATTTTGTTACAACTGGCGCACTCTGAGGTTATTACATAGGGTTAAATCATAAAAAAATTTGTTGTTTGCCTCCAAGATTCATTTAGAACTGAAATTTCTCTAGGGAGATGTCTTTTTTTACACTTAGTGCACTTTGATGTTATTGTATAGTGACGGGTGATAAAAAATTGATCGGTTGCCTCCAAGGTTTATCTAGAACTCAGTGTTCTCGAGGGAGATGTATTTTTACGGCTCTTGCACTCGAAAGTTATTGTATAGTGATTGGCCATGATGAAATTCGTTTGTTGCCTCCAAAGCTCATTTAGAACTCAACTTCCTCGAGGATTGGAACTTGCAGAGTTTATTACAGGCTGCGAATTGCAGATGGAAACTTAGTGGAATTTCTACGGAAATTTAACGAAATTTACACCTTGAGTTCCATAAAATTTGCAACTGGTAGTTCCATAGAGTTCGCAAAAGAGAACATGGTGCATTACCAAGCACAATCTTTAAATTGCGTCAGAATATAGATTTGTACTTAGCCAGCAGTAGGATATGGACAGACTTCTTAAAGGGACTTTTCAATGTTAGAAGGAAATGTAGCAGATGAGCAAGGAATTAGATTTAAATTTCTTGAATTAGCTGATAAGTGTGTGCAAACAAATAAAGGGACCTCCTAAGATACTAGTAAGAAAAATAGACACAAGGAACGTCACCGTAATAATCAATAGGGATATATACAATGAGAAAATTGAAACGATTTGTCGCGATTTCATTAGTTTTATAATATTTGTAACGTGTCCGTTGATGGCTTCGTCGAGGGAAACTTACCTACTGCTACAGAGGTGGCTGGATAAAGGCTACTTAGGTAGGAAGGCAGATGTCCAGAGCATCAACATAAAAAATTCATATTAAGCATTAGCCTATGGTTTGGTAAAAAGACACAAGGAAGACTTCCCTTTCCCTCCTGTTATAACAACGATTGATACAACTACGAGGAGACTAGAGGAAATTATACTGGACACCAAAAAAAAAGACGTTATTATAATTACGAGCCAATTATTTTTGGATGTATGGGAGTTAGCAGTTGCAGAAAATTTTCTCCTATAGGTTGAACATGTGTCTTACATAAAAACTTCGGACACACATGTTTTCTCATTTTGTGATTTCGTGTCTAAGGCACGGGACGACTCACAATGCGCTACTTATGAGTCCAATTCATTTCGCCTAAGACGAAGCATTCTCATTTTTGACTTTGTAGAAACATTTTGTTTCCTTTTCTTATCCTGTTTGATGATGATGGTGGGGTGTGGTTCTTTCAGTTTACATCTATTCTTAGTTGTCTTCTTAACACGATAGGAGGGCTTCGCGCTCCGTATGTTATGTCCTTATAACCATTACGCATTCTGTCGGGTCCTTTTGATGGTTTATTGGTGGATACGTTATGTGTTTTATGGTTCTTTGGTATGGGTGACACTTGGCACTGTTTTAATGTTTGCCCTATTGATTTTTAACCTTTTTTTTATTTTTTGTATTTTTGCCTATCCGCTTAAACTTACATAGCGCTAATAGAAAGATGCTTATATCTGGTTTATACTCCGATCTTTATCAAAAAGCTATTTGAAAAAATCCTTTTTCTTTCTTTTAGAATATAACGATTCAGATAGCATATATAAACATTATCAAAACAGCAGAATATACTTTCAATTAAAATCTGATTATCATACAACAGAAAGTGTGGTAATAATATTTTGAGGGGTCCCGCTAATGAAGGGAGTCAATAAGCGGCTGAAGTCAATAATGGGAGACAGCCAGATAGATGTAACAAAGGTTTATTTAATCAAACTTACAGGGGTCGATTGTAAGAGTCGCATATGTCTCCAAGAGCCAATACATTCCAAGCCTGAGATGGGCGGCGAAACCAAGATCGGTTGAAAGATGGAGATTGAATCCGGGCGATTAAGCCAAGATTCTGGAGAGCAGCTTTCGGGGTTGCCTGAAAAAGAAGTTGATGAAGAAGAGTGTTGTGATCGCGTTTCGCGTCGTTGTCTCGAGGTTGAGGTTTTGGGTATTAGAACCAGGAAGTGGTGTTATCCCCTTTCCTTGCCCTAGGACTAATTGGCCTAGTTGCCTAACAGGCTTTTCATCATTTCAAGTTGCTCAATATTTTAATATTCAACTTTAAAAATTAAAAATTAAAGTTGAGAATTTTTTACTTGCTATTATTTTTGTCTAATGTGTCCCCTAAGGGTTTACATTTTTCTTTCACCTTCTTCCTATTCCTTAACACACCTCCTACACCCTTTTTAGTGGTGGAAGGGGGACCTACAGTTTAAGGTGGGTTCCGAACCACCAAGAGCAACAGCGTAAAGTACTTAGAGAACCTTTTTCTCT